>RANY01000079.1:0-62550 GCA_009805235.1 Neurospora pannonica FGSC 7221
CAAGACCGCTCTCGCCGAGCAAGAGGCCGCGCACGCCCGCGCCCAATTAAAGCTTGCCGAGCAGACCGTCGCCCGCCTGAAAGAGGAGGCCGCCCGCCAGAAGAGCTTGGTCCAGCAGACGAGAAATGCGTGCGCGAATGAAATTCGCAAAAGGGATCGAATGATTGAGGGGCTGAAGAAGGCGGTGGCGGATGTGGGGAGGACGAGGGGCACGGGCATGGGACATACCAGGGGTCAGTCGAGGGATGGTGGGTGGGGTAGTGGGCAAGGGGGTGTCATGAGTATTGTTGTCCAGGCGGGCGAGGAGTATAATGCTGAGGCGGGGGGCAAGATGGGGGTTCCGCAGGGGATGACGGGGAGCGAAGGGTATGATCTCCGAATGGAGACGAACGGGTTCCTCGCGGAGCTGGCGAAGGGGTTGAGCGAGGAGAATGAGGTGTTGTTGGGCCTGGTGAGGAGGACGGTGAGGAGGATGCAGGAGATGAGTGGGTGGGATGTGGTTGCTAATGTCGTCGCGCAACAACAGCAGAAAGATGAGGGAGGGGATACGAATATGGAGGGCGGCGGCGAGCTGAGGAAAGAGGAGGATGAAGGAGAAAGGCACGCATTGGTGATTCCTACTAGTTGTGACGAGCTCCAACGAGACTTGGAGAATGTGCTGGAGCATATGCGCATTATCTTGACGAACCCGTCGTTTGTTCCCATCGAGGAGGTGGTGGTGCGCGAGGACGAGATTCACCGGTTGCGCGACGGCTGGGTCAAGATGGAGAGCCGATGGAAGGAGGCTGTCCATCTGATTGATGGCTGGCGCAATAGGATGCAGGTCAGCGGTAGGCCCGTTAACGTGGAGGAGCTCAAGATGGGCTTGCGACTTAGCCCGGTCAAGGTTAAGAACGTGGCGGAGACGGCCCATGGGTTGAAACTGGAGATGCCGAGTGTTAGGGAAGAGGAGGACGCCGAAGAGCAGGCGGATCGCGAGGAAGTCGAACGGTATCTCGAGAAGGAGAAGGCTGATGCTGCTGCCGCTGCCGCTGCCTCTACAAATGCCTCTGGCCCAAGATCTCGAGACAGCTCGCTCCACCTTGTGCCAGCACCACCGGGAGGTGTGCCAGATGACCCTATGGATGAGGACAGCGAGCAATCGAGTATCTTCGAGGACGATGATCTCGACCTTGATGATCTGGATGACGACGAGGAGCCTAACGTAGAGGTTCTTGGGCACTCATTGATGTTGAGTTCACCTCCACTGCCTGTACCACCGCAACTCAATCCACTCAAGGATTCGCCTGCAGCGGGTAACAGAGGGGGTTTTGGACAGCCTAACTTGCGCCGAGGAGGCGGAGACTATACCAACGACCTACGCGCAGCGGAAGTAGGTCCTCCTGTACCACCACACGCCGACAAGCCGCAGCAAACGAAGAAATCCATCCGCCCGGTCCGTCAACAAGAGGGAGATGCTTCAGTGTCGGAGAGGGAACAGTCACGCCCATCTACTGCACCATCTACTACATCTGCCGGTAGCATCAAGCTGGTCAAGGCGGAGACATCAGGACCCAAAGCGGCAAGTGCAGCGAGGAAGCGGCCAGGGACAGCCACAACGACAACGTCGGCGACACGTCCCACTACGAGGACACGTTCACGTACACGTACGGCTGAGTCTGATCGTGAAGCTGCTGCACCTGTCACCAGATCGCGAGCCCGTGAGGAAGCCGCTACATCTGGTGGGACTGGAAGAACACAGACAACAGCCGCGAGGAAACCGGCCACTGATAGGTCTAGACCGCCTATCACACGTGCTGCAACCTCCAATGCGGCACCAGGAACGAGAACCAAGAGCCAAACCCGATCACTCACATCATCCGGTAAAGGTAAGGAGACCGAGAGCAAGACGGGCCCCAAGTTCGTCCCCGGTCATAGAAGGACCAACTCGGAGAAGACGACCTATTCCACCGCCAGCGGCCCTGGCACTCCCGGAAGGGAGAGGGAGGCCACAACCAGTAACTCCCGACCTACGACCTCCAACGGGCTTACCAAGACAAGGGAGGCCGCACTCCTCGCCCAATCACCCAAGCTCGCCCCATCACCCAGGTTCACCAAGGGCCTAGCCACCGCCAACAACAGCGAGAACGGCAGCTCAACTGATAGCGCGAACCGCAGCGGCGGCGGTGCCATCTCCCAATCACCCATCAACCCCAACCGCTCGCCCAAGCGAACCGGCAACTCCCGTCTCCCACTGCCTCGGACAGGGCTCGTTAACACCGCTGCCCTCCAGGCACAGCAGAGCCCACTCAACGTGGCAACCATCGCCGCAAAGCTAGCCGCTTCTGAGCGAGAGGCTGACGCGGCTCGGGTGAGGGCCAAGTTGAAGGCCATGAAGAGGTCAAAGCAGGACAGCGTGGGTCCTTCTCAATCCCAGCGGTCCGCCAATGGTGCCAGCCAAAGACAAAGCAAGAACCAAAGCCAAAACCAAAACCAAAACGAGAACCAGCCCGAAGACAACCAACCCAACACCGGCCGCGCCACCCCCATGGACTGCGACGACGACAACGATGAAAACGAACTAATCATCGAACGCCGCCGCGCCGCCACCCCCGGTGGTAGGCAATCCGGCAGACAATCCAAAACCCCCAAAACAGCAAGCAGAGCGGCCCGCGAAGAGGAGGCGGAGCTCTTCGACTTTGAACAAGAAGATGAAGAAGTGGATGAGCTCGCCGGACCGGAAACAACAAACCATCACTTGTATGGAATGCCGGGGATGGAGAAGTTGCATGTGCAGAAGCGCAAGAGGGAGAAGATGAGGACGAGCAGGACGGCCAGTAGGAGGAGGAGTACCCTGAACCCGTGGGAATTGCAGAGTTTGCTTCAGGGGAGTGTGAATGTGCCTCCTCCTATGCCTCCGCCGCAGAATCCGATGACGGCTGGGATGGGTATGACTGATGTTGGGATGGAAGGTTAGGTTCGGCCAGGCTTGGGAAGGAAGGCTCGGGAAGGCATGGATAGGAAAGGGTTAAGGCAGATGGTGTGATGGCATGGTTCATGTTTGCATTGCTGCATAGTGTTGGTGTTTGTTTTGGTGGGTTTGGTTCGTGTGCTGGCTGGCTTTGGTGGTTGATTTGTAACCAAGTCCCAGTACCGGGTCGGTCCTTTCGGTTCTAGAGCGGCCGCTTGCCAGGCTTTTCCTGGTTTCTCTTGGTATGGTATAGGTATAAGGTATCGTTTAGTTACCTTTCATTGATGGTATGGGCTAATTATGATAATGACTTTCCTGGTTTGTCTAGTCTAATGTCTATATTGGTTCACCCCGTTGCCCGGTTGATGTGGATGCACGGCTTGTGTATAGAATAAACAACATGATAGTATATAGAAAAGGATGCATGGTTTCGGATGTAAGGCTCTGTCCGCCCCCCTGTTCGCCTTGGCTGAATGAAGTGTTTGTAATATCTCTGATATCAACGCCTACTTATCTGGATGCCTATCATTGGTGTCCATGATCGACGCCATAGTCCACCATCCAGATAGTAGCGCTGACTTATTCCTTTTTGTCAGAGTCACTATGGCAGAAGGGGAGCCTCAAGTGCCGAGTCTAGAGACAACGACACCTTCGCAATGCTACCCTCTTTAACTCCTGTTAAAACCGTTCCGTAAAGCTCCGGCAGATTGGTTATGGAAATGACTTTGATGTTGCCGGCGTTGGAAGATGATAGGAGGACGAGCAAGGACGTTGACGATGCGGCGCTGCTGCGGGGTAAGTCATGACAAATGTGGGGTTGGTTTCCGTTGCCCGCCGTCTCCGAGAGGCCGATACAGCTCCGGGGTGCATTCCTCTTCGGGACCACTCTCAACCGCTATCCTCCACACAGCAGGTATCTGTCAGCCGGTACAGCGCCAGAAGTTGCCTTTTCTACTCCTCTGCAAGCACTCTGTCCTATAGGGTAACTAGGTAGCGCTGATTGGGTTATGCATGTTGAAACTCTGTGCAGTAAGTCTTCACTCTCTTTGGACTTGGACTTGATGACGATCACGACGTCGACGACCTCCTCACCCTCTCCTTACACCAACGCTAGAAACTGACTCACGATTGTTTCTTCTATCAGTGATTGTGTGAAACCGAAAGAATCCGAGTATAAAGAGAGAGACGGAGACCGTTGTTGAAGAGACAAGACCTATCACTCACCTCAGCTTAACCACATCAGATAAGCCCTCTTCACCAGATACACAAAGACGTCAGTCATCATGGGCTCCTCACAAAAAGACCGCGGCGTACGAATCGCCATCGACAGAGGCGGTACCTTCACAGACTGCGTCGGCAACTACAACGGCGAGGACATTGTCATCAAGCTTCTCTCAGTCGACCCAGCCAACTACGATGATGCGCCTCTCGAGGGTATCCGGCGCATCATGTCGCACTTCCTCAAGAAAGAGATTCCCCGTGGACAGCCATTAGACACGGCCAAGATTGATTCCATCCGCATGGGCACAACAGTCGCCACTAATGCCCTCCTGGAAAGAAAGGGCGAGAAGATCGCCATGGTGGTCACCAAGGGCTTCAAGGACTGTCTCGTTATCGGCAACCAGTCGAGGCCCAAGATCTTCGACCTGGCTATCCGCAAGCCGGAAGTGCTGTACTCAACCGTTGTGGAGGTGGATGAGCGTGTTACCCTCGAAGACTACGCTGAGGATCCAGAACGCCACCTCACCAAGGTGGACGTCAAGGCTGGGACCACCGAAGCCAAGGACGCCGACCTCGTCATGGGTCTATCAGGAGAAGCCGTCCGGATTCTCCAGAGGCCAGAGAAGGAGACCATCCGCGCCAAGCTCCAGGAGATCTACGACAGCGGCATCAGGAGCATAGCAGTGTGTCTGATGCACGCCTACACCTTCCCCGACCACGAAGCTCTCGTCGGCGAGGTCGCCCGCGAGATCGGCTTCACCCACATCTCCCTCAGCCACGAACTCATGCCCATGATCAAGCTCGTCTCGCGCGCCACTTCGGTTTGCGCAGACGCTTACCTCACACCCGCCATCAAGAAGTACATCTCCGGCTTCCAAAAGGGCTTCGCCGGTGGTCTCGGCACAAAGGGCGTCAAGGAGTCAGACGGCGCTAAAGGTGCTCGCTGCGAGTTCATGCAATCCGACGGCGGTCTCGTCGACGTCGACAAGTTCACCGGCCTCAAGGCCATCCTGTCCGGCCCGGCCGGCGGCGTGGTCGGCTACGCCATCACCTCATACGACGAGAACACCAAGATCCCCGTCATCGGCTTCGACATGGGCGGCACCAGCACGGACGTGTCCCGCTACGGCGAGGGCCGGTACGATCACACCTTCGAGACCACCACGGCCGGCGTGACCATCCAGTCGCCCCAGCTGGACATCAACACCGTCGCTGCCGGCGGCGGTTCCATGCTCTTCTTCCGCAACGGCCTGTTTGTTGTCGGGCCGGAGTCCGCTAGCGCTCACCCCGGTCCTGCGTGCTATCGTAAGGGCGGTCCGGCAACCGTTACCGATGCGAACCTGTTCTTGGGCAGACTCCTGCCCGAATTCTTCCCCAAGATCTTTGGCAAGAACGAGGATGAGGGTTTGGACCCGGAGGCTAGTAGGATCAAGATCCAGGAGCTGGCGGACCAGATCAAGGCTGAGACGGGCAAGGAGATGGATCTTGATGAGATTGCGTATGGTTTCCTGACTGTGGCCAATGAGACCATGACTAGGCCGATCAGGAGCATCACTGAGGCCAAGGGACACGATACTTCCAGGCATCGTCTTGCTACTTTCGGTGGTGCCGGTGGTCAGCATGCTGTTGCTATTGCTGAGTCTTTGGGTATCAAGCAGATCCTCATCCACCGGTACTCCTCCGTCTTGTCGGCTTACGGCATGGCTTTGGCCGATGTGGTCGATGAGCGCCAAGAGCCTGACTCTTCCGTCTGGAAGGCCGACGACCAGTCTGTCATCCAGGGCCTCAAGGACAAGATGGAGGCCCTCAAGGAAAAATCCCGCCAGGCGCTACGTGACCAGGGCTTCGAGGACGACCAGATCGTGTTCGAGGAGTACCTCAACATGCGCTACCGCGGAACCGAGTCGGCGCTGATGATCATCAAGCCGAACGCCGAGGACGCCGAGAAGCACTACAACGGCAACGACTGGGACTTTGCCAGCGCGTTTGTGCGCCACCACAGATACGAGTTCGGCTTCACGCTGGAGGAGCGCGACATCGTGGTCGATGATGTCCGTGTCAGAGGCATTGGCAAGAGCTTCCGTTACGAGGAGAAGAGCGTCGATGAGCAGCTCAAGACGGTCCAGAAGAAGGATGTCGATGTCAAGAACAAGCATAGCGAAGCCAAGGTGTACTTTGAGGGTGGACGCATGGATACGCCCATCTACAAGCTTGGTGATTTGAGTGTGGGCGATGTGATCAAGGGCCCGGCTATGTTGGCGGATGGAACGCAGACTATTGTGGTCACGCCCAAGAGCACTGCGCTGGTGCTAGAGACCCATGTTGTGGTTGATATCGAAGAGACGGATAAGAACAAGGATGAGAAGGGAGATGGCGAGCGCGAGGTTGACCCCATCATGCTTAGTATCTTCGGCCATAGGTTCATGGCTATTGCTGAGCAGATGGGCATGGCTCTTCAGAAGACCAGTGTCAGCACCAACGTCAAGGAGCGTCTTGACTTTTCTTGCGCCATCTTTGATGCTAACGGTGGTCTCGTTGCCAACGCTCCTCATCTGCCCGTCCACTTGGGTAAGTTTTCCGATTTCCTCTTGTGATATGTTCTTCGACTGATGATTTCTAGGCTCCATGTCCACCTGTGTTCGCCGCCAAGCAGAGATCTGGAAGGGTAAGCTGCGCAAGGGCGATGTTCTCATGACCAACCACCCTTCGTATGGCGGAACTCACCTTCCCGACGTCACCCTGATTATGCCCGCCTTCAACGAGGCCGGCGACAAGATCCTCTTCTACGCCGCCTCGCGCGCTCACCACGCCGACATTGGCGGTATCACCGCCGGTAGCATGCCTCCCCACTCCCGTGAGCTCTACCAAGAAGGTGCGGCCGTCAAGAGCGAGAAGCTAGTCTCAGAGGGCAAGTTCAACGAAGACCGTGTCATCGAGCTCTTCCACAAGGAACCCGCCAAGTACCCCGGCTGCAGCGGCACTCGCTGCCTCGCCGACAACATCAACGACCTGCGCGCCCAAGTCTCCGCCAACCAAAAGGGTATCTCCCTCATCGAGACCCTCATCACCGAATACGGCGAAGACACCGTACAGTTCTACATGGTCGCCATCCAAAACAACGCCGAGCAACAAGTCCGCAACCTTCTCCGCACCGTCCACAAGCGCTTCCAAGGCCAAGAACTCTCCGCCATCGACTACATGGACGACGGCAGCCCGATCCAGCTCAAAGTAACCATCGACCCGGACGCAGGCGAAGCCGTCTTCAACTTCGCCGGCACCGGTCCCGAGGTGTACGCCAACATCAACGCGCCCGAAGCCATCTCCTACTCGGCCATCATCTACACCCTCCGCTGCATGATCTCGGAGGACATCCCGCTCAACCAAGGCTGCTTAAAACCCGTAACCGTCAAGATCCCGCCCAAGTCCCTCTTGTCCCCCTCCGACAACGCCGCTGTGGTGGGCGGCAACGTGCTCACGAGCCAGCGCATCACGGACGTCATCTTCAAGGCCTTCCAGGCCTGCGCTGCCTCGCAGGGGTGCTGCAACAATCTCACTTTTGGCTTTGGCGGCAACGTCGCGGGCGAGAAGGAGGTCAAGGGCTTTGGGTATTACGAGACCATTGCCGGCGGGTCGGGCGCCGGCCCGACCTGGGAGGGAACGGATGGTGTGCATGTGCACATGACCAACACGCGGATTACGGACTCGGAGATTTTCGAGCGGCGTTACCCCGTTTTGCTGCGCGACTTTTCTATCCGTAAAGGGTCGGGAGGAAAGGGGAAGCACCGCGGCGGTGATGGCGTGGTGCGGGATATTGAGTTCCGTCTTCCGCTGCAGGTGAGCATCCTTTCTGAGAGGAGAGTGTACAGACCCTACGGTCTGGCGGGCGGCGAGGATGCACAGTGCGGGTTGAATTTGTGGGTGAGGAAGGTGAAGAAGGCGAGGTGGGAGGATACGTTGCGCAAGATCCAGAATGGGGAGCAGGATAAGGAGGAGGAGGTGGTGGTGGATGAGAAGGCCGCCAACGGGTATGAGGAGCGGGTTATTAACTTGGGGGCGAAGAATAGCGCGCCGATGAAGGCGGGCGATAGGATCATTATTTGTACGCCGGGTGGTGGTGGGTGGGGAAAGAGTGGTGAGGAGAGGGAGGTGGATGAGACTCGGGATCCGATGGGCACGTGGAAGAAGGGAAGTCATGGGGCGAGGATGGATTTGGCCCTGCAGGCTTGATTTGAGGTTTGGGACTGATGATTGATGAGGTGAAGAAAGAAGTTGCAAGCGCTTAGCGGGAGTTTACCCTTTCTTGGTATATCAAACGAATATGAACATAATCTGCAACATCCCGTCTGTGCCGGGAAAAAAAAAAGAAAGCCTCAAACGCCATCAAACAAGGTAAGAACGCCTCAAAGCTTAAACCTGAACCCCTCAACATTAATAGCCCCCTCCACCCACTCCCCCCTCGCCAACTTCTTATTCTGCCTGCTCAAAATAATCCTCATCACCGTCGCCGCACACACCGCAATAAATGCCGTAACGCAGTTCACCACCATAGCCGTCGTGTAATGCGGCGCCGCGCTATTCGGGTACAGATAGCTCGCATAGATACTACTGCAATTACTGACCGCATTGATAAACGCCAGCGCCGCCGCTCTCTTTGCCGGCGGTCTGGGCATGGTATTCGAGATCCACGCCAGCGCCACCACGAACCCCGAATAGACCGAGGGCACCATGAGCATCATGCTCAGATAGCGGGGCACGATATGCGTCGTTGCGGCGGCGATGATGTACGCCACGATGGCGACGCACATGGGGATGGCGATGTGGAAGTATCGCTCGCCCGTCTTGTCGGCGTGCCACGCGTTGGCGAAGGTGACGATGACCGCCAAAACGTAGGGCGGCGCGGTGAGCAGGAGCGAGTGAATCCGGCTGTACCCCAGCGTGTTGACGACGGTGGGGAAGAAGTTGGTGACGGTGCCGGAGGCAACGATGCAGAAGAGGAGGACCATCTGTTTATCATCCATGTTAGCCATCCATCACTCGCCTTCATGATTTCTTCGGAACACCAAAAGCAAAAGGAAAAACTCACCAAAACATAAGTCCTAAAATCCACAAACGCCATCCTAGCCCCCTGCCAAAAAGTCTGTTGCTTCCGTCCCACCCAATCATCCACACCGACATCCTCCTCCAGCCTCCAAACCGCTAGCGTCCTCTCTTCCTCCGTCAACCAGCTCGTCGTCCGGGGAAAATTCGGCAGCACAAAGAAACACGAAAAAGCGATGACGATCGTCGCCGCTCCCTCGATAATGAACAGCCATTGCCAGGCACTATAGCCCCTCGCGCCGTCCAATCCTGATACCACGCCTGCTGAGATCAAGCCGGAGAAGGCTCCCGAGATTAAGGCGCCGGAGTATAGAATGGCGGTGCGCAAGCCGAGCTCGGAGCGCGTGTACCAGCAGGAGAGGTAGTACAGGCAGCCGGGGAAGTAGGCGGCTTCGACGAAGCCGAGGAAGAAACGGACGGCGTAGAGGCCGGCGGCGGAGGTGCAGGCGGAGGTGGCGGCGGAGATGGTGCCCCAGATTATCATCTGTGAAGGGGGTGGTGTTAGTGAGGGAGTGATGGAGGATATTATGGTGGTTGACATCTAGTGACATCTAGTGTATGAAGAGAAAGAGGAGGGAGGGGACTAAGAAGTGACTTACACAACATGGAAGATAAATGGCGGGCTTTCCGAGTTTGTTAAGAAACAGATTGGAAGGGATTTGCATCAGGAGGTAGCCGACAAAAAGGATGCTGACGGAAGTTTGGTACTCGACTGAGGAGAGGTTGAGATCGCGCTCGAGGTTGGCGAGTTTGGCGGCGGCGATGTTGTTTCTGTTTTGTGGTGTAAGTGTGAGTGATTGTCTTTCTTTTTTGCTCTTTTGGTGCTTTCCCTGTCATATTTCTAACTTGTTTTCTCGCAGACATATCCAAGTTACCCATTCATCAACGTAGCCAAGGTGCCGCGAAGAGAAGATTGACATACCGATCAATGTAATTCAAGATATACATAATAATAATAGCCGGCATCAACCTCAAATCAATCTTCCTCTTCAACTTCTTCTCCAGGTTATGACGCTCTTCTGGACTCAGGGCCGCGATCCAAGGTGGTGGTTGGAGAGCGGGTCTCTGGCCATGGTGATGATCAGGGTGATCATGAGACGAAGAGGTTTTGGCATGTTCGACGTTCTCGACGTCCACGGCCTTGGCACTATCGCCGAGTGATGGTGATGAGGACCTGTTGGTCTTGGGATGCGCTGTTGGTTCTGCCATATTGGGTGGTTGAGGATGTGGTTCTGAACCAGGATACTTTCAACAAAGCGGCAGCAAGACTAGCTTATATACTCGTTCCGGTCGTTTTGTTCGTCCGGGTGCAAGCCAGGTTGGTCATATTGAATGGTACCTACCCCCTGACAATGGAAGAAGTCGAGCTACCGCTGTTTCTCATTCAACCGGATTTATCACCATACTATTTGACCAATTACATCTGGAGATTGACCTGCAGGCGACGCCAAAACGTGGCAAGCAGACCTCAGGATTGGCCAAGACAGCGTGGGGATAAATCCGGTTTGAATGAGAAAAAGCGGTAGTACCTAACCGAGCTTGGAGATCGTTGCATCCCAGCCCAGAACGGTAGAGGTATCCTGGCAAAATCCGGGGTAAAAATCCGGGGTAAAGCTTAAAAGCCAGGGCATGACAGGGAGGAGGACCACGATCTTTTAAACTCCATCACTTATCTCTGTCATTCCCCCTTCCCAACCTCCAGTTACCCTTCACTCTTCAAGTGCCTGATTCCCACGCATGATGCCCTCCACGCGTTACTGTATGACTGTCATCACAGGTTACATGACATATGCCGGTCGAAACATTGCACCGAACCGTAGTCTTGCTCTCTCCGAAGTCTGGTAGTACTACGGCACTACGGCGCTTTGGGATGATGGGGGATCGACGGGAATTGCTACCGTTCCTAACCTAGGACGGAACAGATGATCTGGGGAGCTGATGAGCTTTCATCACTTCCTTCCATTTTCTTTGTTGCCCCGCGATTTCGAACCAGGTTCTTCGCCAGTTCTGCTTTGCGGTCCATTTGTTCGGCAAGTGGGTAGGCGAAGATAGGCAATTCTTCAACAGTCGAACGTTACGTCCTTCCTATCTTCCCTTCTTCGGTTGGAGTGCCGAGCTTTCTTTGTCCTTTGCCAGTTGCACCTGCCGATGCCATCAAGATGATCGGCAAGACCACCACCTTGGTATCACCTTCCGTTCCGAGCGTGGAGGGATTTCCGTTCTCTGACAGGAATCATTGTGGTACCTCTGGATCCGGATGAAGAGATTGGAGCGCTTGGTGCGCGGAAGGTGGGGGATTTTGGAGGAGAACCATCGTCAGCGTGGGGAACCAACGTGATGTGGTTGACTTTGTTCCTGATCTTGGATGCCGAATCTGGACGAAAACACCAATTCGGTTGAATATTGATCGAACCATCCAAACTCCCGAACACGATCGTTTCGACGAACATATCAGAGAGCTTCGGACTCGACCCACCTTTCAACAGTCAATAGTCAGTCTCATCTTCCCAGATTTCTCATCAATACAGTTCAACCACCAAGCGCGGTCCTCACGGAGCCCGCTCCGCCAATGACAATGACAGTCCCCTTATGCGAATGCCAGTCGTGCATGTTGCCTCTGCATTTGCATCCATGAAATCCATCAAATCCATCGTGACCATCAACCTGCGGACCCATTGCAGTTTCACGTCCAAACGGTCCAGATAGACTTCGCTACTTATGGCCAAATAAAGCCAGGAAAAAGCCAGGAATGCAGACTACCGGGTAACCGGTCAAATATGATCAATCAAATAATTATTAACTTTCTGCTCTGTAATTGGTGGCGGTAGAATTGGAGTTATGTTATATATCAGCCACCAACCGCACCAACCGACAGAAACTCCCATTCAATGCTACCGTGAACGTTGCGAGCTGTGCGTAGGTATCTCCAAACGTATGATGATGTTGCGGGGAGCTCCAATCGAGACCGATATGTATGTACGTTGACGGTTAGGCCCGTTGACTGTCTCGGGATATGTTAATGACGGCGTTTATAACATTGCTTTCTTTCGTTATCTTCCCCGTTGGATGAAGTACAAAAGTAGGTAGGATGAGAAAGAACAACGTCGTTCGACAACAAGCCAAATCAGACTCAGACTCGAAACGGCTTATTGCAGTCGCCGGCGGCGGGCGGTGAAGGAGGCTGGCAAGTCCAGGCAACGGAGTTACTGCCTGCCTGCCTGGTGATGCAGACGGACGAAAGGGTTAGGGAGAGCACATGCAAAGGGTTCCTAATGGACAAGAGGAACAGACCAGGGGATGGTTCGGCCTGGATGTAGAAGCCTGACCGCATTCGGCTCCCAGGAAAATCGAATGAGAAAACCGACAACAAAAAACGCCGGAATGGAAAGGAAACGGAAGCTCGTGGCTGTTTCTCAGATCTGCTGATTGGAGTAAACGTGGGGGTGGTTATGACTTGGTGATGGCGTCGCTTCAAGTTGAATGAACAAAGAGAAGGGAATTTTTGGGCTGAGATATGATGGGGGTCAAAGTGAGAAAGTTGGGGGGCAACCTCACGACCTGAATGGTATCACGAGATATGCGTCATCTGTTACTTGGACAGCTCGTTGGGGAGTGGTACTGCAGTGTTTTCTGGGCTTATGTCTAGAAGTACTTTTCCTCCAAGATGACCACAAGTGACCGATTGTCTTTCCATAGTCAGATTCAATTCTATCTCCTCCCAATGGGTATCCCAAATAACAGTCTAACAACCATAGCCTGATCAGTTTATTGACAGCCCTCCCCGCGTTTACGGGCTGTCCATTATGTCTCTCTAAGAGAAGAAAAAGCCTCCATGCTTCCAAGGTGATCCGCAAGACAGGTAGAGGCATCAAAAAAGCCCAACCCAACCGAATGCATATGCCACGCCCTGGTCTTCCTCCACGAGGGAAGAGTCCCTGAACTTCCAGCTCCAAAGCCAGCCCAAGGCTGGCAAACCCGACCAACGAAATTTGGGTGGCGCAATATGAGATATGGTATGAAAGGGAATGAAGACGCGCGATCCCATACTCCGGTGTTGGCGCCTCTTGTACGGCGGGTTACTCCCACGTATAAACGGTCTTCTCAACTCATCCAGCGATTGTTTCCTCCTGTTAAACAAGTCAAGGAGCACTAGTCATGCCTGGTGATGGTGTCCAGCAGTATAGACTGCGGTAAGTATGTGCAAAGGGGACAAAGGCATCAGCAACCCATTAGCCAGACTGAAGGCCCAGAATCAGTGAAACAAAAACAAAGGCATGAATGTAGCAACCGCAAGCCATTAATCAATTGTTGGGGTATCTCAATCTGCGTCTGCCAACTGCATGATGAGCTTGGCCGCCATGTCAAGGAAGGGGAAGGGGCTCGTGACTTCCTTGTCCTCCAGAAGCTTTCCGTCAGGGGTCTCGTAGCCGTCGACTTYRAAGTCGACGAGGTAGACACCGTGCTCCATTTCGTAGATCTGAATCTCCATACGCATGGCCACAACCTGGTACTTGCTATCGCTGCCGTCCCGGGTCACATGCATGTTTTCTCCTGCTTCGCTGAGACCCGAGGCAACCGAATGCTTTTTGAGTTCTGACAACCATATTAGTCAAGCTTTATCATGTGTGACAGACGGACTGCAAACTCACTATCAGTTGTCCACCGGATCTTGATGTGCCAGGGGTCCGCAGGAAGTTTGTAGATCTTTGTGGGATCCATACTGGAAGATGACTTCTTGCGCCCGATAGTAGGTCCACCATAGTCATCAGTGTCGTCATCGTCCCGGTGGGCTCTCTCATAGTCTTCGTCGACGATCCATCCCGCACCAAGCTTATTTAACGCCTTGTAAATACACACCAGCGCTTCCCAAGGAGCGTTCCTGGATCGAATACCAAATTGCCATCGAGCAGGCTTGTTCTTCTTGGGCGGGTTGACGGGGGTAAGTCCTTGTGGGCGCTTGTTGGCCTCGTCAAGACGAAGTTGACTCCTCGAATGTGGCTTGAGTCTTCGGATGGTCTCTTCTTGTTCAGCTTGGCTGCGCGGCTGATTTGCCGGCTCAACAATGGTGGGGATGGCATCAGGGGGCTCAAGACCTTCGGCCTTGGCCTTCTCACGCTCCATAAAGACCCTGTGATAGGTAGGAAGACTGCTAGGCAAAATACCGATCTTGCTGACATATGGTCGCGGTGAAGTTCCTGTGCTGACGGATGCGATAGAGCGAGCTGATGACATATTCGGGTCATGGAGCGGACTCGGGACAGACTCTTCTGTCGTGAGGCCTGGGATTTCTTCATCGGTTTTTAGTAGAGTGTCCTGGAATTCCTGACGTGGTGTTGCTCCAAAAGGACGATGGTCGCAAACTCAAGGAATTGCTTCTTTGCGTCAGGCGATGTTCACCACTAGGCAAGTGTAAAACTGACGCCAAAAGAGAATGGGACGTGGCAAAATCAACCGCGAAAGAAGGACAAAACGGACGAGTAAAGCATCGCAAAGGGATCGATAGGTTCCAAAGATGAGAAGACAAAAGACTTGCTGGGAGGGAGCGTAGACTCACGGTTACTCTGCATCAGCTTGTTCTCACGCACGATCATGTAGGCATCTTTGATGGCCGAGGGCTCGTCGGCCTCCAAGGCCTCTTCGACATCTCTCTTGCCGTAGCCCATGGTCTTACTGATCTTCTCCGTAACCTCGTTATGCAGCTTCTCTTGTTCCTGCGGAGGCGCATTTGGCGCAATATCGCTAACCTTGATGGCCTTATTCGGGTCTACGCCAGTGTTGAGGAACTCCTCGACAGGAGGGTGAAGGTAAGCCGGCAGATCCTTGAGGAACCATGGGTCCTGGCGAATTTCGTCAATGGTGGCACGTTGAACAGGGTTGACGACCAGCATCTTCTTGATTAGTGACGCCGCGCCGGGGCTCATCCAGGTCGGCACCATGTAGCTTCCACGCGCAATCTTGGCGAAGAGACTGGGGATATGCTCGTCGTCGAAGGGGAGGCGTCCGACGAGTAGGACGTAAAGAATGACACCGCAACTCCAGACATCGACTTCGGGTCCTGCATAGAGCTTGCCGCCAATGACCTCGGGAGCCGCATAGTTGGGAGAGCCGCAGCTGGTCTTTAGGAAATTACCATCGGTCATGATGTTGCTAAGACCGAAATCGGCGATTTTGACATTGAGATTCTCGTCCAGCAAGAGGTTCTCGGGCTTTAAGTCGCGATGGACGATCTTGTGACGATGACAGTATTCGACGGCGCATAGCATCTGTTGAAAGAAGCGGCGAGCTTCATCCTCCTTCATCTTTCCATGTTGAACAATATAATCGAACAATTCGCCGCCGGCATACTCTAGCACCATGATGATCTCGGTTGGCGTCTTGATAACCGTGTACCTGGTATGCGCGCCGGGTTAGCCAATGGGTATAGAAGTAGTAGAGCCAATGTCTGCGCATGGTCGTCGTGGGACGGCTTACAGCTTGATGATATGGGGATGTCTGAGCAATTGAAGATACTCAATCTCGCGCTCTACGCGGCCTTGCATGTCGCGGCTGATGAGCTTCTTGCGGGCAATGATCTTGAGGGCGACCTGCTGGCCGGTACTGCGATGGACAGCCAGCTTGACCTTGCCGAAGCTGCCTTCGCCGAGCGTCTTGACAATGTTATAGGCACCGATGCGCTGCTCGGTGCGCATCTTGTCGCGGAGGGGTGTGTCGGCCATGACGGCGTTGATATTAGGATGTAGTTGCTGGCCGTGTTGACCGTATTCGTGGAGGTTGCCAGTGCTGGGGCCGAAACCTGATGCGCCATCGCCGGATCGCTTGTTGCGACTTCGGATCTGAGAAGGAGACAAGGAGATGGAAAGCTCCTCGTCATCGTAGGCCTGTGCCATGGCGGGCGGAGTCGCTTGTAACGCAACGGCACTGGATCGCGGATGGGGAGGTCGTTCGTTTGTCTGCTGGTGGAGTAGACGATGGGGGATGGAGGAACGGAGGTCCAGGCCGCGATGGTCCCTCGATTGAATCCTAGGAGTGGAAGCGAACAGACTCGGAGGTCGCAGCTGATGAAGTTACGTCAAGACTCGGTAGGCTGTCGTGTAAAGTTCGGGTCGTGGTAGCGTCGGTCGATGTTAAGGTACCGCCTTGCTTGTTCAGGAGAACATCGTGTATCAGATGCGCATTCGGTCGGTGTTTGGTTGTCAGCCGACCAGAATCAGCAATCGCAGTGGACGGCAGCGGGCAATCAAGTGTTGGAGCTGTTAGCAAGTGGACAAGCGAACAGCGGGGCAACAAGAGATGGAGATGGAAAACGGGGTGGAAGGAGTCGGCGGGGATCTGGGGTGGAAAATGGGGGAATTAGTGGAGGAAATGGAAGGATGCAGGGGCCCGTCGCTAGTAGAGCTTCAGGGACCTCCGAGCCAACTGTTAGTCGTTACCGCCTGACCGAGGGCAGGTCATCCGGCTCGGTCACAGGACCATTATCGCAAGGCCGATGAAAGCCTTGTGTACACACGTGTCTACCACACCATCATTGCCCAAAATGGTAGCAAGTCACAGTCACAAAGACGATATCCTCGTGTACAAACTACAAAGGGGTGCAAGCCGGGCTGGTCTTCGATCCCATGTCCGGATCGATGGTCTTGAATTGTGGATGTTCGGTACAATGAGAACCTCAATGGGCAATCGCGCCGGCTTTTGGTTACGTAGTATCATCTAGATAGTACCCGCCCAAGCTTCACCAAAAGTCTCGGTCTGTATGTTGCGATCAAAATGACAACTCTCATACGTCATTGTTTACCTATCCAATATCTCTAGAAAGTCACCCACCACCCATCTGCGGCTACCTTACGCCCACCATGGCGGCAACACAGACTGCAGAGGAACTCCCCAATACCACGATGCGACCGCCATCGCTCCCACGCTCATGCCAAATGCCATCAAGAAGTTGACATCGTTGTTATCAAGCAGGTCCCAGCCGTTCTCCACCACCCGCGACGGCCTCTCGTCTCCAAAGCTCGACCTCCGCTGCTTGTTGCGCGGATCGTATTTGTTACCGGAAGCCGCACCCTTACCACTCGCCTTTCCTGCCGCGCCGACGTCCTCCACCGCATCTGTCCCCTCGCCAGATAGAAGAGACGACTTGATCTCAGCCTTGGTACGACCGGCAACGGTGTTGGGGTTCGTAGCGTTAGAAACCAGTACCCTCACGCCACCCTCGCCCTCGACAATCTTGCCCGTACGCACATCCTTGACACTGGCCTGGAAGAGTCCGCCCAGGATGCTGTCCACGACGCTACCCAAGAAACCACAAACTGTGAGGCCGAGAATAAGCATACGGCGCTGTCCCAGTGACCAGCCCGCGGCACCACCAAGTCGCATAGCCGTCTCGTCAGTGCAAAGAGGCAGAAGAAGCATCGAGGCGGTGACGATGATCATGCTGCCAAGCAGACCAGCGCCGAGACCGACGAGGGAGACGCCGCCGTTGGTGCCGCGCGGTACCTTGCGCAAGTTCCAGCTTGTGATCAGGCGCGGCTCGCCCTTGGACAGGATGCCCAGCTCGGAGCTGAAGGTGTCGGCCGCGACGCAAGCATAGTTGGCAATGATACCGATCACCAGCAGATCGCCGCCCCAGGAGAAGCAAAGGCTGCCGGTCCCGGTGCTGGTGGGATTGGCGATCAGCGCCTGCTTGCGCACGTGGAGCTGATAGGCGTGGAGCAGAGAGAAGATGGAAGCCGTGAGCGAGTTGGCAAACACTTGGATGTGGTTTCGCGGGCCTTCGCCGCCGGACGTGCCCTTGGAGTGTACTGTGAGCTTTGCCTTGACATTTTCCTTGACCTAGGTGGAGAAAGATGCTGCTGTTAGTCGTCTTGTCCACGGCCGTCTGTGCTCTTTGGGTCTAGGTAGCTCGAGACTTACATGTGTTACCCGCGTTCCAGCGAGGAAGAACACGACGAGAAGGGCAAAGGGAAGATTCCAAGGGTGAACTGCGTGTGCGACGGCCGTGAGGAAAGCAGCAAAGATGCCGCCGGGTGTCAACGACTTCTTGGAGTGAGCTCTGTAACAGAGCGCCGCGATCGCGGGCACGGCGATTTCAGCTCTCATGCTGCCGCTACCAATTTTGTGACCCTTTGAGCGTGTTTCCGGTCGTAGCAGATGAGCTTGGTATGTCGTGGTCGTTTCTTTCCTCGGGGAAGTTGTTGTAATGGGTAAGATACGATGGCTATCTCAAATGTTACTGGCGACAACGTGCAATCAGCTATTTGTGTTGCTGGCAAGTTGAGCTCATGTCATCATTCAGAAGGCACCGATCCCCTGTTCAACACTCCAACACCCCCTGTAATGAAGTCCCACCGCCTTCCTTATTGGGCTGAAATCGGCTCGACAAACCCCACTGCACCCGGTTGGAAAGTGGAGTGGCTGGTGGGTCCGACTTTCTCAGCTTCATTCGAGTCTTTGGTGGCATCACATACCGTCCCATCTTCGACGGACTTGTCAATTTCACATCAGCTTCGCTTGTTTCTTGTGCTTCCATTCTTCCATGCTTCCATCGGACGGCGGAAACATACGAGAATACAAACCAAGCCGTGTTACCACATCAATGGTTCCTTACCAATATCGTCATATATGGCTACAAAGTTCACCAAGATTGTTTTGGACAACATCAACAAAACTTCTCTTTTGATGTCTGGTCACAGCAACAGAGGCCGTCCATTGGAATTGTGGACTTTTTATTTCGTTTCATTTCTGTTACCTACCCTGCACTTAGATCCTGCTTCTTGCGACCTTCACCCGACATGCCATTCGCATCCTCTTCCCCTTTGATATCAATCACTTCTTGGATCTATGCCCTTCTATAATCGTTTCTTTCCATGTTTATTTGTTGTGATTGTTACGTGCTCAGCGATGCTGTCCCTGAACCATCTACTCTTTCCCTGTTTTCCCGTTTTGGCTGGTTGGACGATCCATGACCTTGACCCTCATCCATCTTCCCAGTTACTCGATTTCAACCCCCTATTTTTTTTTGTGAGGGACACAAAGTCCAACATCATTCCGCAATAACTTCGAAGTCGATATCCTGCCACGACGGAGAGAGCAGAGTTCAGGCCCTTGGGGTTGTTACTGTTTTAGCCAAAATCTCGACGAGTAGGTATCGAGGGATCCCGAAATCTTCTCCTGGCCTTCCGCTTCCAAGTTCCCACTTGCCCATTAATGTTCGGCCAGTGCTGATGAGTACGTCTGGGTCAATTCCAGTAACAAACCGCTGGTAACAACGCTCCAAAGGGTTTCCTCCTTTTTCTTTGACGCCAAGAAGAATTCTCAACCACACTGGGAGGCACGATGAAGCTCTCTTCCCTGGTGTTAAATAACCCATTGGATCAGCCGATCTCCTAAACCTTTCCTCTCACAAGCCTGTCTTTTATTCCCTGCGCAAACACATAAACAATATTTGTGACTTTTAATCAACCGTATCGAAGTTGAAGAACCGAGTGGTTCAGCCGCCTGGTTCCCCTTGAAGTCCGTATGATATCGGTTGTCGATCTAGACGATTCACCAACGGTGGGTTTCATGTCGTTCAACGCATGGGAAGTGGTATTCGAGCTCGTTCTTTCTACCTTCATGTTTCTTGGCTCGAAGGCTTCGTGGTTTGTCTGCAAGCTTGAGGTTGAGAAGGCGCGAGTGACGTTTCCGACTGGGGGTCCCTGCAAACTAGTACCACCAGTCACGGTCTGAGAGCTAAATCCACTGCCCATAATCCAGCCTCTCGCCAAACTATCACCACATCCACCACCATGAGCCTCACAAGGGCTTTGCCGTGACTGTTCGGATCAGCGCAGAATCCTTCCCGATGACTCTTGTTCAAGACTGTTCCGGCCCGAGGTGTGTGTATCCTTTACTCCTTCTCGAGATCTTGCTGACCCAGATAGACCTTATCTGTATCCCCTCTCTTCTGGAAGACTCCTTGGATAATGTTCCAGATTACTCGACGAGATGCAGGGGTTGGAACCTTTCGGAAGCATTATCGATCGTCGCAGCATCGACCCCTTCATATCCTTCTGCAAGCTTATTCCCCTTGCTCTTTTCCACTTTGCTCGTCCATCTCAAGATGCCCATCGTTGGATGGCAACTTGGCTCGTGGATGATGCTCCAGCTTCGGTTCCTGTTCAATCCCACTTCCTTTTCCATCGCCCCCTCTTGATCGTTCGATGAGTATCCGGGAAGAGTTGCTGGTTTCTCGATGTTGTCCTCACTTCCCCCAACCGAGGATTGGTCCGATGAATGTGGAGTTATAGTTCTCGGACACCGGACATCCTCTTATGCCACCAGGCCCACGCCATGATCCCTTTTCATCCTTTACCAGCTGCCAGTCGAAGTCGTTATGGGGCCGTCGAGGATGATGTTGTTGGAGGTCGAGCACATAAGCGTCGTCATCGTTAATCGGCTAATTTGGTAGAGGTATCTAGCTCGCACCAAACGAGGAGGCGAGCCATTCTCCCAAAATCCTCTCCCAGTTGAGAACCAGTGTCGAACAGGGGGCGAAGGTACTCCTTATACTCCTCTCTCCCTCTCCGTCAAGCACTTCACATGAGCCTTCATGTTCCTTGCTTGATGAATGCAATGGTACATGCCGGCACATCTATGTTGCACTCGGGTGCTTGCAAGAAGTCGTCCGAGTTTTCCAACGCAGAAAGGGATGAAGACAGCAATAAAAGAGAAGTCACCAAAGTCACGACAAGGAAATCATTTCCACATATTGGAAACGATGAGGGATGATCCGGAACCGGTCTGATATCCCATTCATCCTCTCATCATCCATCCACTCTTGCCTGCCCACCATCGTCCCCTTCCGTACACGCCTACGTACGCACTCTCTTGGTTTTCCAATCATATGTGTCGCCTCCCCTCCTCCCCAGACATCCCGAAAGTCGTGCACTCACTCGCCCGGACGGTTGATTCCGTATACTCCATTTTGACGACGCGTACGCAATCTCTTTTCTCCCCGAAGGACGCAGATCATTGCTGTCGTTGGGAATTGGCCGGAGGATGTGGTGGGAGGAGCATGGAAGGGCCAACTCCGGAGAATCGGTGGTCGGAGAGTACGATGGATGAATCAAGGGAAAATGTGGCAGAAGAAGAAAGAAGGAGGACGGAAACGAAAAGAGGTACGTACATCAATATAACTCAATGGCCGTTCTGTTCATTAACCTCGTGCCCGTACGTACCCGTTGGCCGTTAGTGTTGGCAACCGTTGTGCCCGTTACCGGTTGTCCGATTGTTGCTGAGATACCCGACGCACGCATAGTTGTTCTTTCGTTTGCCGCTGCAGTGACGCATATCACAACAGTCTGATCTCCCGCCCCTCCCCTTCCTACCATACACATTTTAGCGGATTCGTAGGCAACCCTCGCAACCCCCGCTCTTGACAGTCAGGAAGAAAAGCAGGTCTCGGAGAGGGCAAGGAACGAATATTAAGGCGAGCGAGCATACAGACCGAAGTCCGTAAGTTCACCCGACCATTCCAGCTTCCGAAGGGTCCAGAGTAGATGGATGAGAGAGGTCCTGAGAACAGTTCAGGCGGATGCCCAGGCGAGCCCAAGCAGAACGGGTCACTCAGTCCCGTCTTCAAAGGACCCTTCCCTCTCCGCATGTCCGCCTGTTTTGTTGAGAGAATTTCACCCCATGCAATCAATCCCATGCCCTGCCAATGACGTTCCAAGGGAATGAAGTGAACCGACGGATGAAGATCGAACGCTCTTCTCCAACACGGAAGTCCGTAAAACAGTCCGTCCGGGCATACACATGGCAGATACATAGCAATGGATCATCCAAGTCCTCCACGGGGGGATGACGCGTTCGCATAGTTGATGGCTTCATAGTGGCTTGCGGGAGATTCCATGGCATCGCATACTTACTCGTCAGGGCTCGAACCGCCTCCAGAATCACCGCGAAGGGGGAAGGAGGCGATCCGAGTCCTGACACGTACCTACCTACCTACCTTTTCATTGATCACGCTATTTTATGCGAAAGGTTCAGTTCAAGTTCCGTCCCGAAGTTGCGCAAGGCGAAACGAGACGGGTGGGAATGGGGAAGGGGCGAGCATGCCAGCGACAGGAGAGAGCAAATTTCATCCGCTTTTGAGAAAAGAAGGACCCTAAAGACGGTTAGGGCAGAGACGGACTAGCGGTATGGCAGGTTGAAGCGACTCGCTTGCTCTCCTCCCGCTCGCTTGCTCTCCTCCCGCTCGCTTGCTCTCCTCCCGCTCGCTTGCTCCCTGTTCATGATCTCCAACCGTGACCGGCTTCCCCCCACCTTGGCCGATCTGATATTGACGGGTATTGATGTGATGTTGAACAGCTCGACATTAGATGGCTGGCTTGGCTGTTGGGGCAACGAGAAGCATATCCAATCCATTGCGCATTTGTGCTGTGTAGTGCATTTGGAGCTGGCGCCGAAGGATTCAGGATTAAAGACGTAAGCGACGGGCGAGTAACAGACTGACTACCTAGTCGTTGATGGGCGATATCGGGCACAACCGTTGAGGGAAGTATTGACCCGAGATTTATATCGCTCCTTCCTAGGTTACTAGAGTTCCATACGGCTCTTTACCCTTTCCCGATGGTGCTGTGAGCGGCTGCTTCCTCCTTCCTCTTCGCTTCCTGCCTCTTTCCCGCTTTCATCCGTCCGCTTGTGAAGTGATCACCAATCAGGCGATAAGTCCCGTCGCCATCGGCATAAAACTGAATTTAAGGCAAGTATTGACCAGGCATCATTATCGCTCCTTCCTACTCAATAGATTTGGGACTCGGTGGCTTTGTCATTATCAAATGGACACGCATAGAATATCCTCCGTGGCTGCTCTTTTCCTTCCTTCCTCGTCGCTTTATCCCTCTTGCATCCGTCCGCTTGTGAAGGGAAGGAACTACTACTGCGCCAAACACCGACGCGATAATCATTATTCGTATCCAAAGCTCCTGCCGCGAGAAGAAGAAGTTCGGACTTCAAATCACCGACCGGCCATGTCATATCAACAATGATGTTGCCGCATGTCCGAAGACCGCAGCATGTTTGGGCATACCTAGTCGCCGTCGTAGTCGGCAAGCGGCTCTTAACATACTCCGGTCTGTCACAACATGAGTGGTATACCGGTAGATAACATACCTAGAATGTTACGTCGGCTGTGGTTGGTGGTTGGTGTCGTGGTTGATGGTTGGATAAAAAAGCGACCGGGACTACCTCCTTACTTATAATATGTCGTCCACAGCCACCAGCCAAAACATAAGCAATACGTACTATCTTCCCGTCGTCCCTCATCCCTCGGGGCATCGGGCATCTTCGGCCTCGATCTCGGTTCCGAAACCTCAATTTGCAATCCGGTTCGCTGGAATTGAATTCTCACTGCATGACGGCACGGCGCCGCTGCCCGGAAGCCAAGGCCAAAGCCACACGGGATGTTGGGCAGTCACCTCAGTGTAGGTAGTCACTGCAGTTCTCAACGGCCGACATCCCGTCTTACTGCCTAAGGTAGGTACAACCTACTTGTACACTTCCACTTATCAATTTCAGCCGCGTCCCGCGTGAAGCGGCTCGGTACCTACCCTAGGAGTGCAAGCGTGGCAGGGACGGTAGGGCAGGCAGGGAGGGCCCAGCCATCTCAGTTCTTACCTACTTCTCACTCTGCTATGTAAGCGGAAGGTACGTATCTCACTCACTCAATGGGTTATCGACCGGTAACCATTATGATATTGGTCGTTCACAAAAATTCCATTAGCTCGTTCGTCATCAACATCTGAGGCATGCAATTGGAATTGACCGCGGACGACCATCATGAATGCATAGAGGGCGTTCTCCTAATCTTTCACCATTGAGAAGAGAGCTGAGGATTTGTTGAATGAGTGGAGGGGATATTCATTGGAATTATGATCGTCGTTGCCCTTGGTAACATCTTGCCCTGGCGTATGGGAATGTCGCCGAGGCTTCGTTCTGCAATGCAGGATGGAGGGAAACTGTCAAATGTCCCTCTGCCTTATCAGACCGGCATATTTCAGGCTTGCTCCCTTCGGTTCTGATATCATTGTCGAAGATCAGCGGTGCGGAGGTCGTAGGCAAATTTGAAGCCCGTGGTCTCAACCATTCAATTGCGTTCGGGAAAGAAAATATCATTCGATGGCATTTTTAAGGATTTTCTGTCAGCCGTGGAACTTGAACGGGAGTAAACCTTTGACCCGATGCTGACCATGCCGCTTCGTCGTTGAAAGCGTGAGGTTATTGTTGTCTTGACTTTCACGGGCCTGTCAGTGCCTTTTTATAAGTCAGCCCAGCGTATGTAGAGATACCACGCGACATTAATATCCATAGTGCATCAAACGTTCAACGGTGATGCGGCTCAAAACCTAAGCCAAGGCCACACAAAAATGGTACCGTCATCTCCAACGGCTGGTTTAATCTATTTCCAGTCAAGACTAGACTGCGACCCGCCCGCCCGCCATGACTGGAGTCCTACCGTCGCGGACATCGGACACTCTGATGTCCGACCACATACACACTGCAATGACATCGGGAGGAGCACGACATTAGGTTCCTTCCCTGTTTCGGACATGGTTCTGGGCTGCAATAACCTATCTGGGATGCTCTTGCTCACACACTTTCGAGGGATGTGATCTCGGACATGGACGAGAAGCGTGGTCTCCGTCCGTGACTCTGTGGAGATGTTGAGCGCCGAAGGCCGGTTGATATTTGAGTGTCGTGTGGCCGATGTGTCAGGTCACTTGTCCGTATATCCGCCGGCCGCTGAGCGCCAATTTGGATGAAGACTTCTACGCAGCTAAGCATTTCTCTCCAGGGAGGTTTTGTTCTCGTTTCTGTCTCTGGAGGGCGCTTGCCGGGACAGACGTAATGAAAGGGCCAGCGTATTGCCGATCCTTTATCCGCAAATTGCAAAGAAAGATAATCCAACAGTGTGCCGTCTGTGTTGGTATCACGCCCGCAGCAAGCATGAATGAATATGGCTTGGGTTATACATATGTGGTCTCTCCTGAAGGCCTCCCTTGCGTTTCCGGACATCTCCAAAGCCACCTGTGTCTTATAGCACCTTATGCAGGTTTGCGATGCGTTGAGGTCTCCCTTGGACGAGAGATACCCGAGTACCCGAGGAGTGTCATTATGCGTTCTTGACCAGCTTGAGTCGACATGATGCCTGGTGGATGAGTTAGGAAAGAGAACGCACGAGAGCATTGTTTATGGTGAGCTTTGGTGTATGGACTTCAGAGAAACAGTGATCCCAACGGCCGAGACACGCGCTAGTGTGGTGAATCCAAATCGGACCCGAACTTGAATCAGGGAGCAATGGAGCAGGACGGGTTCAAAACTCTGTTTTCCTCTACAGGCAATTCCCGCGGCAGCCATTTGAAGAAGCGGTAGTCCGGAGAGTGAAGAAGCGTTGTCCGGACATCTGAACAGGGAGTTACGCGAACGTTGTAGACGTCGGGTATTAACAAGTGATGAGGCATCCGATGGCGGACTGCCAAACGTTGAGCCCGGCGAAAGGTGCATTATGCGGCGAATCATTTGTAACCGTGACGTTAAGGGAGTTCCCGTCGCACTTGCATGGGGGTCCGAAGGCGTCCCTCCGTCCAGTCCGGGAGTTACCCAACACCCAACCTGAGTTTATATCCCCTCAACACCCCAAAGCCAAGACAAAACCTGTACATGAATCCGCAATTTGAAAAGCGGCAAGCAACGATATTCTAACGCTAAAGAGGATTTCCTCTCTTTGCTCTTTAAACAGATCATCAACCACGACAAACATATCTGTTAAATCGACAGGCTTCGATGATGCTAGTCAACATGGCTCTGACGATGGTGCACACCCGGGGACGATACCCACCACTAAGCGAGCATCGCCTTTCGAGTAATACGGCACAGTGATCTAGACCAATCCCGGTTAGTTATGTGAAAGATGATAGGAGCAATCATGGTGGAAATACTCGATACTCACGACAGATTCGTACTTGTCAGCTGTATTCTCACTTACCCCTATCCCACGCGAGTCTTCACACCTCGACGGTCAGGTGTCATCAGTGTATGCTGCAAACGAGGCTCGGCCACAAAGCCAATCACGCTGTCGCCGGTCGAAACATAACCGGTGAAGTGCAATCCTTCGGCAACAAAGAAGATGGACAGCACAGCACCCGAATGGATGTGATAGCTGCGTCTCGTGAGTATGGATGCACAGACTATGAACAGCCGGTGATGAATGAGTGGGGGATTTCGGGGTGATTTGAAGCCAAAGGACGTCAAAATAGTCTTTTGGGGGCCGGCCTCACATTGCGCAGTATCGGGGAATAACTCGAAGGGTCGGGATTGGAACAGGAGGACGACACGGCCAATGGAACCAACCTAATCATCGCCGCACTGACGGTTTGGGCCTGCGAGAATCGCCAACAGTGTATCTCTGGACGACAACGCTGTCGTCTTCCGACACCATCGAACATTAAGGCGGCAAGGAAGGGGAGGAATAGGGAGGCAAAGAGGACGTCTTAGCTGAAGGAGACCGGTCAACGGCCAATATCGAAGGACACTATCGCATGAGGATGAACTCTAGTCGCATCGATTACGACCACACTGACGCTTTGTCCGTTATCAGGGCAACGACGCGTCATCAGCATCACGGGAAGGTGAAGACCGGTGTGAAGGGAGGGCCAGTGCGAGACACCGATAACCGCCAGAGCCACTGCCGTTCGGGACTACTGTTCATGATGTGCATCAGTCAGTCGTTGGCCTTGAACGGGCCGAGAAAAGCAAAACTCAAAGGAATCAACGGCTGTGGGGTTCTGATTGGAGACAAGGGGACTCAAAGGGAAGAGTTGGGGGCCGAAGGATGGAGAAGAAGCACGGGGAGAAGCAGAAAGAAGCAACGAAAGTCGAAACCTTTTGAAACGCTTTTGCCATCTCCCGTCACAAACCATGAGAAACTCAGCCTCCAGGGAACTTTGTTCCGGATGAGACCAGGGCGACCGGAGCGTGTCTGGACTGCGGGGTGGCAGTGGTTCACGGCCAAGCTGTGATATGGTGAACGGGCGACTGCAGTCTGGAACATGGAAGACCGTGGGAGATGAACCCGAAGTGGAAGGAAGATTGCGATGGTGTTGCGATGATGGAGAAGAAAAGCGCGATTGTAGATGAACGGGAGGCCACCTGACTTCCATCGTGGACTGGCTGATGCGGATAGCGCCTCATCCACCTCGCTCTTTCCTACTTCGTCACATCTTGTGAGCGCATGCGGTTGGTGCTTTCCCGAATGGGACCATGCCAATAGCTTTTTGAGCTCTTGGTGTTTTTTCCAGGTTGGACCTGGAAGATGGGGAAGGAAGAACCACTGCACGGCGCAAATGGTCACTCGAGCGAAATGTCGCCAGCAAAAATCTTCGTGAAATCCAATACTGTCCAAATCAGCTTGAAATCAGTTTACCAGACTTCAATTGCTATTGCAATCAGGAAGACTTACAATATTGACTGTTCGTACCTTTATCGTTGACTTTCTTCTTCCCAAGACACGCATTATTGGACGTCATCTCACTCAAGACACTGAGGCTTCTTTGCGCTACGTCGCCATTTCTCGTAAAGGACCGCGCACGAGCTTCGCAATGCTATCAGTCTTCCAGAATGGTCAAGGAGTGTGTTCAGTGTTGCTCCAAGGCGGCGGCACCGCGGGCGCCCAGGTTGCACGCAGCGTCTGATGGGCGAAATCCTACATCATCACCATGACAACAAATTGGGTTAATCCAAGACATGTGAGCGGGAAGGCGTCTTAGACAAGGCCATCTGGCGCCTAATATTCATCCACAACATGTCCCTAGCCGCGACCTACCTGCCTGAGTGGTATGGGAACGAGTGTCGAAGCAGCGGTAAACCTCTGGTGCGAGTTTGGTATCACGCAGCCGTCCCATTCCTGTCTATTTGCTTCACGTCAGAACTGGACACAGCACTGACGGTGAGAAATAGAAGACAATCCAGTAGATGCAGACATCTTCCGGCCTCTTCATTATCTCGAAACGTGGATCTGTTCAATTTTAGTACGTATATGCAGCCCAGCTGTGCTCTGCCTCTTCTGATGCCCTTTTGACTGCCTCATCTTACTTTTGTGCACACAATGCTGCCCATGTTCTCGCAGCCAGCTAGGGATTATACATACATCTAGGACAGCCAGCCGTCCAGGATCCGGGATGGTGCAGACTGGCCGCCGTCCTCGTATAACCAATACTGTCCGAGTATTGGCTCATCGGCGCTATTGGAGGATGGGAACAGTCCATAGCCCAGGTGAGTGACTCCCCCTTCAGTCGATGTGATATGCAGCAACCGAGTCACAGCAGCTCTCTTGCTCGTTGAACCATTGACGTGGTCATCATCATCGGGATATCCAGACCAGCGGGCTCGGTTGCACAAAAGGTGGGGCCTGGGCAGCAGTGTTGTTGCCAGTCATCACCAGTCGGTGACAAGGCGGGCGCGCGGTGATCTCCATAAACGGAAACCTTCGGGGCTGATTCCGTCTTGCAATTGGCTCAGGCCCGGTGGCTGTAGTATACATTGATCAGCATGTTATCAAGAGAACAAATCGGCCCAGTGACAGAGCCACGATGCTCACTATCATCGGCTCAACTAACATCACCGACGAAAATAACAGAAACTCAAGGCAACAGGGTAATCATCGTACAGTGCCTACTCATGAAAGATCGGTCTCCAAGGTGTAACCGGATGGAAAGCGACCTTCTTGGATCTATAGAGCGAATCAGCCTATCCACTGTGGTTATTGTCAAATAAACAGCTTTCAGAGTTACAGCTAACCGTTTGCATTATTTTTAGGTTCTGTCACAATTTAACAATGAATTGCATACTTGCAGTTGTCATTGTACCTCCCGGTGTTCTCCCGAGTCAACTCCTCCGAGGCGAGGCAGTTCATTGGGACGGTTCCCTTACACCTTGATAGCCGGCACACACGGCCGGTTTGCCTTGCTTCCCCGCCCGGGGAACATCAATCTAAAACTCATACGTCTTGACGACGGTCAGCTTACTCACGTCTTGTTTCCTGTTCGGCGCGGCCCTATTCCTTTTGGTGGTGGGGGGGAAGCGAGGGAGGGAAGAGCTGGAGGGGATGAAAAGAGATGGCCGCGCGGGCATTCCAATTCTCCGCTTACAGAAGAAAATCGCACAACCCAATGTTCTCGAATTGGTTCGCGACCAGCTTTCGTAGTACCTTGTTGCCATGTCTGGAGGTGAAAGATAGGTCTCAAAGAAGTGGAGTCTCAAAGTCCCCGAAAACGCAGGGTAGCAGGCGGGAATGACCTCACATCACACGCACACACACAGTGTCTATCCCTCGATCACTCAACTCACCTTTCCTCACATCAGGGGGACTGGATTTCTTCAGATACACTCCTCCTTCCTTCCACTTTCCGCCCTCAATTGCTTCACGCATCGCAATGCACAAATTGATGCACTTCCCACGTACCTGCCTACCTCTACATTAGCTTATCATGACCAACCGCAGCAGTGAGTTTGTAACTTGGCCGAACCCGGGAGAAAGAAAGCAACCCAGCCGTGGGTTTCTGATGACGGGATGCCGTGGTGCCCGTGCCCGTGCCCGTGCCCGTGCCAGTAAGCGGTCCCCTGAACCTGGACCCTGCCAGCCTGCAACACCACTCTATGACCAAACCACCAGTTTGGCCAGTGGGAGGTTCGTTTCGTTTCGAACCGTGAGTGAAGCGGGCGGGCGAAGAAAGTTGGAGGGTGCCCGTTCTTGGCGACCCCGAAATCCAGGCCTGTCAGGTCCCTGCACTTTGGTACGTGTGTGTTTTGGACTTTTTGTTGGTAACGATACCCAGAACAATGTGGATTGTATCAGGAGAGACGAACGAACGAGATGGAAGAACCAGCAGGAAGGTTTGGTTCGTCCGTTCCGGCTTGATAGTGCGCATCCCGCCCGTGTTCCTGATTGGGCAAGGAATTAGTTGAACCGGTTAAACGCATATCGCAGTATCAAACAGGACGAAAGATTGTAACTTTACCGCTGAACCATCGCTTTGTAATATACCGAATGAGTGATGATGACATCTTGCTCGGTAGACATCAAATCCGACGGAGAGGTCTCCTCTCGAAAGCCTTTGCAGGAGCCGGACTACCCAAATTTCTATGATATACAAATGAATAAAGGTACCAGGAAGTGCAGAAGTCGACTTCTTGCAGGTCTGTTGGTCTGCCTGAACTTCGTTGCATTATCCGGGCATCTTTACTATATCTCCAAAATTCGTCAACAACGTGCAGCACCCAGGAAAAGTGCCTATCTCTGCAGCGAGAGTTGACCTGGATGGGAGCCGAGGCAAATCAAGGCACGTTATTTCCGAGCATCTGGCAAGCTGGCTCTTACCGGCACCATCCGGACCAGCCTGTAACTATATTCCAGGGCTGGAAGAATCCATGACGATTTCGAGTCCAAGCTGATGGACGTGTACAGCTTGACTACAGCGTAAAGGCCACACTTCACATTTCGATGAGCTCACCATGTACGATTCACAAGTACCTGCCCGCAGAGAGGAAAGTGTAGAGGTAGAGGTAGTTGAGCAAAGGAGGAAACCACCACCTAAACACGGGAAGACGGCAGGGCGGGAAGGTCGCGGGCGTCGGGCGTCGGGCGTGGACGGCGGGTGTGGTTCTAGTCATTCACTAACAGGTCTGGGGGTACCCCCCCTGGGCCCTGTACCCCTTCCCTAGCGGGGGTGGGGAGCTCGATCGTTTTGGGTGGGAACCCTTCCGATCGACAAGCCACACCAACCACGACCGACGGTAAACCACCTCCAAAAACTTAATACCGAACCATGCATGTGGTTAGTTCCTTCCAATCGCTCTGGATTGATACAAGCCGACAATTGCCCATCGGACGTGAGGAGACAGACTTCTCACGCCTGGCCCCCTTCCAGATGGCCCAGTCACTCGAGTCCACCTGCCTGGCAACCTGGGACGACCTGGTGACTGTGACAGTCCATGACAGGTCTGCCCACGGGCTGCCACGGCTGCTGTGGAGGGCGGGAGGGAGGTGAGTGGGTGAGTGTAGGTACCCAGGCGACAGGTACCAGATACTGAGGACACCTGTGGTTGCTCCAATGGGAGGCTGAGCCATATTCACCTTTTGACGACATGTATGTCCCGCCGAGATTGCCTCTGTTTCCCAAATAGAGGTACGTACATACCAATACCCTCGCCTGCAGCTGTGGTCACCCTCGCGCGTCCCTGAAAAGGGAACCTCAAGCACAATCTTGCTTGATGGGGAGCTTGAAGCTACCCCTAAGCAGACCTAGGTATCTTCATCTCTCAACGTCACCACTAGACCCTCAAAGAACGTTTCGTCTGACAGCACACAGCACATCTACAACTACATCTACGAGCACCTTGGGGCTGTCCAGATAAGGTAGCCAGGCCCTATTCCTTCAACTTGGAACTGGATCCGAGGGCTCCGTGCTCTACCTCATATCAGCATTGGCGTGTCTGATTCGGAAAAAGACATCCTATTCCTCGATATAAGCAGCCAAGGCAGGCATTTACAGAGCATCAGTCTGACTTGAGGGGAGGGGGGCAAATAGCAAGCAGGTCCAGCTATCTGCTCCTGAGCGCGCCTCTTGGTACTACATGCATATGTAGGCATATAACATCTCCTTCCCCCACCCTTTATCTTTTATAGCTCGAGCTTGTGCTTCGGAGAGGCAACTTATTCTGTCCTCGTCGGCTCCGACCACAGCTAGGGCATCGCACCTAACCTACATGACAATTGTTGCTTCGGGCATGCCTTTCCATAAATTCAGTGCAGCACTACCTGCAGTCATATAATTTTCTTTCTACCTACTTCAACGGACTTCCCCCAAGCTTAGCTTTTGTCTTTGTCTTGCTTCTTACCCATTCAGTCACTCACGCTTTACCGATTGTGCAGTCCGCTCCGTCTTCTATCGGGCTGAGGCCATAGACTAAGCTATCAGACACTGTCCCGTCGACAAACTCATTACAATGCCTCCGCAAGCACCGAAGCCACCAGCCTTTTGGTGCACCCTCTGTGGCAAGAAATTTACTCGCAAAGAACATTTAGAACGCCACATCCCTCACCGTAAGTGTCCCCAGTCACTTTGGCTGCCTGCAACAGCATCGACCTTACTGACCCTTCGTTCAGACACTGGCTTTAAGCCGTACAGCTGCGACCAGTGTTTTATGTCGTTTGGCCGTCAGTGAGTATTACCCTCTTCTTTCTCGGCCCGTAGCTTTGCTGATACGCCTTTCAACAGGGATCTACTCCGACGACACCAGGCCATTTATCATTCACTCTCAGACGGCTTGGACCCCATTCCTTCCCGAGCCGGTTCGCACAAGCCGGACGTCGCCTGCTCAGACTGCCACAGAGCCAAATGCTTGTGCGATAAGCAGAAACCGTCGTGTGGGTCGTGCGTAAAGAAGGGCATCCCGTGTGTCCCACGTGAGTCGAAGAGAGTAGTAAAGCAGGAGACCCGGGCCAGCCGTTCAGCAGCGCCGCAACCGCCTGCTCCGCCCGCTCAACTCCCTCTACCCGCTTTACCCGCTCCGCCGGCCCAACTCCCTCTACCCGCTCTACCCTCACCAGATGAGCACAACCAACAGGAACCTATCATGGGAGCGTCGCTCGAAGCCATGATTGACGCCGATGCATACCAGCGGGAGAGACATGCATCCGAGGCCCAGCTGGGTCTGCAGCAAGGAATGGGATCACAGAGCTCGTTGATGCCAGAAATACCTTTGGCTGGAAATCTGGCTCCTGGAGGCCCCTTTTCCATGAACGAGTTTGATTTTCCCAATCTTAACTACGACGGTTTCGAAGGTTATGGTAATCCGATTCAGTCGTTTAATCCGAAGGACGCGAATCTCGGTTCTCAGAACGACCCTTTCCTGAACATGCCCGACTTGAGTGGGAGCTCACCTATCGGAATCGACTTCGAGGACTTTGGCGGGATCACGGACTTGGGCGGGTTTGCGGACTATGGCGGGTTCGCGACAAATGGCAACACCCGCCACTCACTTGCAGACCACCATGAGGAGGGTTTCAAACATTTCGGGCAAAATAACGGCAGCGCCTCCGCCCTGCATAGGGATCATATGCCACAGCAGATGGTGCCAAAGAAACTAAATGCCCTCCCCCGACGCCTAGAGGAATTCCGGCAGTCCACGCAGAGCAAAGAAAACGCCATCCGCTCGTCTGGTCAACATCAAGACGCTTTCCATCACTTCGGGCAGATTAACGACAACGCCACCTTCGCACCTGCCGTACGTCAACAGGTTTTCCCGCACTTCGAGCCAAATAACGACAGAGTGATCTCCTTACCTCCCACACCTCATCAAGATTTTGCTTTGGTGTCTTCTTACGGTCTGCCTTCGCCGGCCAAGACTACCCCGTCCCCTCCACCTTCAGGCTCTTACGCTCAACTCGAGGGAGACAAACCGGCTGCCACAAGATCGGAAATCCAAGCTGCCCTCAACGAGCAATGGAACGCCCACTTCGGCAACGGCCCCCGTTTCGAAAACTTCCTCAGTTTTGTCTCAGCCAACCACAATCTAATAAAGAAGAGCGGCATTCTCTAGCGCAAGCCGGCCTTATGTATTCATACCGCGCACACACACGCACATATACAAGGCTGGCTGGCTGRCTGGCTGGCTGGCGGGAAAAGACAGCGAAAAGAGCGTTTTGTCATTCATAGACAGCGAACCTTTTGATGGTTTCAGGAAAAAAACCATCTGTTTTTTGCATACCCATTTCACTTTATCATGTTGGGGAGTCAGGTCACCACCACCACCGGGGTGCATGGTTTTGTTTTTTTTTTTTTTTTTTTTTTTTTTTAAATTCATGATTGCATTGGTTGATGCCCTGGTATGACGGTTACTGGTATCAGCTACATTGCATTTCTATCTGTTTCGAGTTTCGAGTTGTTTCTTGTACTCCTGTCCTGTTTTGTCTCCTGTGTCTCTGGGAGAGTCGTGCAAGCTCGATCTGGGAAGAGCTGTGCAGCGTGCTCCAGTTTCACCTATCACCTACCTGTCTTTGTGCTCCTGTCGATTTGCCAGACAGATACACGAACGCATACACACACCCACCCATCCACCCACATACACGCACACGCACACGCGCACAACCAAAATAGCAAGACATCGATGGGATAGATTAGATGATGTTGCCATAAGCTATTGCTATGGGTTGGATATTTTCCGAGGTTGTGCAAAACACACAAAGCACAAAGCACAAAGCATGGATTGGGATGGAACATTGGGTTGGGGTCGGTGAGAGCCTGAGCCCTGAGAGGTATGGTCATGGTAACATGGTAACAAGATGATGAGGCAGGACAAGTACAAGACAAGGTTAAGGCGGGACAACCTAGCTTAAGGCAGGAAAAGCTTAGGGCAGGACAAGCTTAAGGCACGGCAGGAGCACGATAGAGGCTATCCCGTGGCAAGAGCATCTAGCGAAAATCAAGAGAGTATTTGCTCAAACACCAGTGATCTTTTCTTTCTCGACCGTGTGTGTCCGCGTCCATGTGCCTAATTTTCAGATGCGTGATGAAAGATAGATCAACAAGAAGCGGAAGAATGGAACTTCGTCAAGTTTCGCGATGACATGACTGAAGAGTCTGGTACCTACAGGTTGCTTAGATCAGATTGAGTAGCCTTCGTTATCTACGCTCAAAACTCCATCAAAGAAGGGAGAACGATATGCCTTGCGAACAGGTAGGATCACTTCGTAAGAAACAGAACAGTCTTGCTTGGACTGGGAAACTGGCAATTAAGAAAAATGACCATATAAGTTGCGCGCACCCTTACAAACGATCTCTCACACCCACGGTTCTGAACGAGACTAGACTACCTCTACTTTACAAGGATGTCGGAGATAATGCAAGTTTGCAAACTGAAAGGACTGAACATGGCATAATGATGATGATGAGTACAGCAGCAACACTTCCAGGGGGAGGGAGATCGTCGGGATTGCTGGCTGAAGCTGTACCTGGACTAGCCAATTTGTTTCTTGTTCGGTACATGCCCGAGGCGAGAGTTTAGCAGCCATGTCAAGTACAGTTGACCCATCAACTCCAAAACAAATACTGCAACTCAGTGACAGTGGTCTTGGCTACACAAAACGAAAAGAAGAAAAGAAAACTCGTGTGTGTAACCCAAGACGTATCAAGCCATTGTCATCATCGAACGTTTTTTTTTCTTTCTTCAATCACGCTTTCCCATGGATTTCCGTGGAACTTCCAAGTTTGGTACGCCGTTTGGTACATGGCTTACTTTTCCAAAGTTCCAGAGTTCCAGAATCCCACGTAAGAGTTGGTGGCAGTTGGAAATTGGCAGTAAGTGAGTTTGGTAATGTGCAATCCCGAGGTTACAGTACGTACGTTGAGATGTTAGGAAACAAGTCCGCTGAGAGTTTAAGTACATGTAAGCGCAGGTTTTAGCCGCACCAGTTTCGAGTTTTTTTTTTTTTTTTTATTTATCAGTTTGTTGGTTATGAGGTGAGTGTCAGCGGCAAGTTGATGCCGAGCACTGGAAGTTACTGGATGAAGAGGGGGTATTTTGGTGATGCTCGTGAAGGGAAAAGGGAAAATGACTGGTTTTTGACATGGATCTTGGCAACGACCACTGTCGTCCAGGATCGGAGTCTAGAGAGGCTACTACTAATGGCTACTGGGTTAGGTTTCAGCTATTGACTATCATTGCCCACGAAGGCTTTCATAGAACGTGAAGCAAGAAACAGTTTGGAAAGGTGCCGTTGTGCTGGTTTGATGCGCGCAATCATGGTTGATACGATTGCCCATGCACTGGACTTCCAGTCGATGAGACGGTGTCAGATTAAGCTTCAAAAAGTCCGAGCTTAGCTTCCCTCCAAGCTCAGAGCAGCCATGTCGATCTCCCTCATCCAATGGCATGGAGACGAAGGTGAAAGACGGGGGTGTGTATGTTACGAGGTAGCTGTCTGCAGGGAGGTGTACACCCCTGTCTATCGAAGCTCTTGTAAGTGGAATGCCATTCTTGACCAATCCGATGCCAGGATATTTGGGGAAGGGGACAGAGAGAGAGGGTGTGAATCGGATCGTAACGGTTACCTTTTCGGGATTAAACCGCTGCACGTGTAATTTGGACTTGTTCAAACCGTGTGTGTGCTGCCTCTTTTACCCTTCCACGCTGGTAGATGGTACATGGAAACGGCCCAGCCCAATCAGATGCTTCCGAAAGCGAGGGAGGGTGTCCAGACAATGTGTCCCTGCGTGTTGGAAAAGACGGGAAACAAATTGCGATTCACACTCTTCGGTTGCCATCCACTGAGAAGTCTGTGTCGGACAACCCTCGACAAGGCGTGCTGTTGTTCGTGCTACTTGGTCGATGTTGGTGGGTAGAGGTAAGGTGTATCAATGGAACGCAGGATGATACCGAGATTGCTGGGGTTTTCTTCAGCCCCAATACCTGGTCGTCGCTCGGGGTATCAAACGCTTGTGCGTAGGAGAGGATACGTATTAGCCGCGGAGAATCAGTAGGGTATGGTAGCGAAGGGATACGAGACTAAGTGGTGAAGATGCGCATATCCGAGCCAATATGCCCCTAAACGCAAATGTCCAAGGGAACCAAAAATATGAAGCGGGAAATCGGCCCACGGTCTTGGTCACTGGGAAAAGCTGTTTACTTCCCGCCCTAGGCGGGATTTTACCCTTCCGAGAGACAGGAACCGCTACCGGAGACATGGCGGAGGATCATCGCCGCATGGGAGTTCGCAGGAGACACTGTAAGCGTACCCTTGATTAGCATCGAAAGGCCGCTGCCTGAGCAGCGATCCGCCATTTCTGCTATGTTCATCCACTTAACAAGCGATATTGAAGGGAGACGGTGCTTGGAGTTTCAAACAAAGCCAATCGGATAACTCATGGTATTAACTTGGAGATGGCAGATTTACCAGACACTGTTCTCTAACCCAACTACGGATACCGTCAACTCAGAAACCCAAGTCAACCATACTCAGACTCTCGGATAGACGTCCTTCCGCTAGCCTAGCGTACCCGATGGCCAACTCACCGTCCAGATCTCGGAGTCGACGTATGGATATCGCCTCGTTTCTCGTCAGCCACTAACAGGTTTTGCTTTGTTTAGATCGGTTAGCTATCTCTTCACGATGCGGTCCCATGATTGCCCCGTCCCCGGAGGCTGATTCTTTGTGCAAGGCGAAAACTCGCTCGAGAAGGCCGGAGAAGTGCCGAAGCGTACCACAGAGTGGATGATATTGCATAAGTGGTGACTGTAACTGTAGTGGCTTGCACTATCGTGGAGCCACCGCAACACCGCTTTTGCAGAGGCTCTTTCTGGCGGGGTTGACGATGGACCAAGCCCCAAAGGAGCGGTGTTGGCTCATGGTGTCTTCCAGATTGTAAGCTTTGATCCGAGATGATAGAAGTGCGCGGGCGCTTTTTTGGATCCCGAGGGAGCACGGCATGGAGGACTCATGGGTAGCATGCTGTCAATGCTGGTTTCCCTGGTGCGCATGCAGACCGGAAGGCCGGGAACTTTGCACAAGGGATGGGTTACCCTCGTCGTCGAGGTGAGGCCATGAGGCACTCGCTGAGTCCCAAGCCGTGAATGTCGTGCCTGTCGTGACTTTTCTGACGTGGGGTATCGAGAAGATTGATCATGGAAGCGGGTGGCCGGCTGCGGGTGCGGGTGCGTACGGGGAGCACAACAGACGACAACACACGGCCGTAAATCCGCAAACCTTGTGAAGTGTAGACTAGCGCGCCCAGTGCCAGATGCAATGATGCGGTGATGGCAGACGGCAACCGTGTGATTTCCTTTCTTATTTTACGCTCGTGTTGATTCTTCTATTATCGTGGTCGGGGTGGGCGCGGGCCACAGGCTAAAGTCGCAACGAGGCCGGCGAACCACCGTTCGGGGACCTGGATAGGGTATTGGCGCATATTGCTTGGTGCTTTCGTCGATCTGCCGTGAATTGCTTCGATCCTTTACGAGGACTGGCGCAATTCGGCGGCGCGAGGTCCCGGGGCGAGGGAGACGGGATCTCGACGGCGTGGTTTCTGGGTACTTTCTTGTCCATCTCTGCGAACCATTAGCGGCTCGTAGCTTGGCGCGAATATCTGGTGCATAGATTATTGTATTATTGCATCGGAATGCGCGAGAACTCGCTTGTCATGGATTTGTTGCTGCCATCGGGCGACCGGGCTCAGCCATCGGGCGACCGGGCTCAGCCTTCGGAAGGGGTTGAGGAGTTCGAGGTTCCGCTGGTTGCTTAACTTGGATTTACCGATCGTGAACTGATCGGTCAGTGGAATGCAGCTAGGTGCAGTGCAGAAGACAGGATTATAGATTGTACGTGCCTGTTGCTGATCATGGCTGCACGATTCCGCGATACTGCAGATGTTGTTTCTGGATCGATGGAAGTCATGGATGTCAAGAGAGGAGCTCATGGAAGAGTTGGATTGGTGCCAAAAGACCGGGGAGGCCAGTAAGTAAGGCGATAACATGAGCCTCCAAGACAACCCAGTTCAGCGCTAGCGTAGCCTTATCGAGCCCTGCCCCAGCTCCAGATCGGCCCTAGGATTGCCAGTTGGGCTAGCCATTTCAGGGAAAAGAACAGCCCACCTTAACAGCAGATAAGCTTTGGAAAAGGTCACCGTAGTAGCGCTAGCTTCCGGGGACTCGACGTCACATTCCCGTCCCCTCCCCGTTCCCGTCCTGCCATATCTCTCACAGACATTCGACCCTCCGTCACACATGTCACCACAGATACCTCATAGCGACTAAAGACCGGACATCCGTGGGGATCACAGATAGTATCGCTCCCGCGGCTGGAGCTCATCTCTTTGGTTCCCGGAATCGGATGTTACCCATATCGGCATTTTCAACATTTCCATCGTCAAGTCGATGCCGATTAACAGCCACGAGCTAGCCATTAGCTCACCCCATTCGCACCTGGCATTTGTTTCATCCTGCCACTGCAGCGGAAAAAAGTCCGCACCTTCCTGTCTCGGATTATCACACACTCCGTCTTTCACACACCTCTTCACCCAACAAAGCTACACACACATACACAGGCCAACTACCACTCTGTGGCGCGGGAAACCTCTCCGATGAATCCATCACTAAAGCTTCTCAGGTCCGGCAGTTCATGTGTTTGAGTACGGCGCATAGAAGCTTCCTTGCTATGCAATACCTAACTGTGGTCGGCTACGGCCTGAATACTCCTTTCGTTTACTACATACAGCCTTGGTCGAACCTTTCCACGGCAGATGGTGAACACTGGAGAAACAGCCATCACCCGGAGATCCGAACCAAGACTTCAAGCCACAATATCATACAATAAAGAAGAGCTTGAACGGACCACTCTGTCTGCCGAACGAATACGACGGATGTGTAACCCAGTTCCTGATTACTTGTTTTCAGAGCTACTGTATCACTCACCAGCGTGAGCGGATCCAATGGTCGACTAAGGAGCGACACCTTTCCCATGGCCTCGGGGATGGACCGGCAACCATGTGTCAAAACATCAAGAGATTGGGCCAATGCAACGAGTTCCTGCAGTCTGTATTCCAGGAGTGTTCGGGTAAGTAGCTTATGATTGAGAAGGCCGAAAGGTGGAGATAACGAGGCAGAGAAAAGTCACAGCTGTGACTCTGTCTGCTTTTGACGATGGAAACTCTGAATTTCAGTTCCGTCTACAACATGATATTGTACCGACTACTCGCCTACATTGTTTTCTTGTCACTCTCTCAACAAGCGAAGATACACTTGCCATTAAAGAGGTACTGAATTAGTGACGGGATGATTGGCCAACTGAATCTGAGTTGAGAGGGCAGTTGTTCTGGGAATCAGGAAGTTGCGTCTCATGTGCGTCTCACACCGTCACTCACACCGTAGCGCTTTCCCGTTTACACCAGTTGAAGCAAGAACTGACCAAGTGAACTTGTGCAGGTATCGATGAGCTAGGAGCATTGAGCATAACTTGAACATGAAAGCACTCAACTCATAATCTACTGCCCTTTGTGCACGACCAATTCTTGCTATCGAGATCTTCGTTGGCAACAGCAAAGCAGCCACCGCAAAATCCTCCTCAACACTTCAGAACTTCATGGACAGCAACTACACTGTCATCTCAAGTGTCGGTTCATAGTCGCACTTTCTTTATGTTTTCATGCTCCATTCTCAGACGAAAGGGATGACCTTGAATGCTTGAAACCACATGTGTCCATCCCACTCAAAGAGATCAGCCTGGATGAGAGGTAGGGACGAGTGTCCTGTCAACACCTTCTCTTCACAATGCTAGAGACAAGAACTTAAGATGTACTATATGTTAGTGCAGCAAACTTTTTACATATGAAATTTTGTCTCTCTACTACCCCTCTTAACAGAAGACGATGAGAAGCACTTCTCCCCTTGTCCAGAGTTCCGTGATTTCGGTAACGCGGACCGCAGAAGCTGTCGGACTTGGGCCGATTCTGGCCCCGGCCGCATGAACCTTCACACTTCTCCTGATGGGCATGTCGCAAAAGAATACACACAACTTGAATCCGTAAGATACTGTACCTCTGGAAACTCAAACCTTACTTGCCGTCTGCAGAAGAACACAGGCCGACAAAATAGAGGTATTCCCATTCACAACCATCCACAATCGAGTGTTCGAGTTGTACGAAAGTCGTCTCCAACCACAATCCTCCTCCACAGAGTGTGGGAATCAGGCATCCTCAAGATCTTACTGTCCACTATCATCACTGGCTACATTCTCGCCCACTAACAGCACACCGCGCCAACCCCCAGTTTGGACCGTTAGCGGCAATGGTTCTTACTTGCCTTACTTCTCCCCGAGCGGCCGCCACCTCCACTATTCTGGACCAACGACATCAGTGATCAAACTGTGGCGGCCAGCCGGTCTGACTGGCCGTACTCCCTCAACTCAGTAAGCTGATCTAGCAGGTTTCCATCTATGGTTGATTAAGGGAAATGGGTGGCTGCGACGATAGATGTGGCGCCCATGGGCAACCAAGCCGTTATCTCGAGCATGTGGGCTTCGCTGGATGTCCACACCGAGTTGAGCCGCTGACGATGGGTACTATGTATTGGTGGAACCGCGAGATAGAAGTGTGGGTGGGAAGAAGAATCCTGCTAGCGTCTACTCCCTCTACTCCCTCCCACGTCGTCTCTTTCCTCTGCCTGCTAAGGTCCAGGTTCACTGACGAAGCCTCAGCCTGTGCCTTCTTACCACTCAGTGGGCTTTCTGGTTTGCACACCACCCGACACTCTTATGAGATTGTTAGATAAATGGCGTCTGTAAGGTACAATCTCCTGATACTACCCACTAGTTCTGTCCACTGTACTCCTACCATCTGAGTCCCTGACACATACAACTCCTGTAGACCCCGCTGACACATCGCTATCTAGGCTTCGTGGGGGAGCACGAAATCTAGCAAAAGAGCTCTGAGCTCGAACTCGCATCAACTGTTCCTTTTTGGACAGTAACACAATGAGCACGAGTACGAGCGTACCAACCACCATGCCAAATGTCCGGCGTCGCATCACGAAGTACTACATACCTGTTTGCAACGGTGTACGAACCATACCCAAGGGTAAGCCCTCTTCCAATCATCCACGACTCCGAGTATAATCTCGGGATGGCGTCCCCACGTGCCCGCCGCCCTCCTGCGGATGGATGGAAACACCTGTCTGACCAAAGGGTTGGCTCTCAATGGACCAAGTCCACTATACCTGAGGCAGCGAACCCTCCACTGGATGTCAGAGAACGACCTGTGAGGCTTCCTCCCACACTCAGCCTCTTCCTGAAACACTGCGTCATGTTGAGTACACTCCCTCGACATGAGGCACATCGCATCGCATAGCTACAGGATCGCGTGCCAATCCGATATCCAAGTACCCGGGATGCCTTCTAGAATAGAACACACTGGCATATGTGTGTCTGTCAGCCACTGTGTTTGTGCTTCCGTGACACCGGAAAGAACTATCCCGGGAAGTCTCACTCCAACTACGTCTACCTACTCTCGATTGAGCATGGTCATCGAAGAGCAGGTTGATGTTCACGCCTCTTCTCTCCCCCCCTTTGCTGACCATCATTATTATCATCATCACCGCCAACTGTTCCTCCGATGGACTCAGGGCAACAGCAACGACAACACTCCCGCTGACATAGCCAGAGGGTACCCCCTATCTTCGTCCACCTACGTACCTATCTACCTCTACTCACCACGCCGCGCCGTAGACTAACCTTAATCACCACACCCACTCGGGTAACCCCGATCTACGATACCCGAGATGAAGAAGAGGGTGTGCGAATCCGGGAAGCAACCATTCTACCCACGCCAAGGAAGCTCTGGAGTTCTAGATTCCTACCACTTATAGTGGTTAGGGCTGAAATTAGGGGGGGATCTCGAAGTGAGGAAGTGAGATAGGTAACAGCGGTTATGAGTGTTGATAGCGGGAACGGGGCATGTATCCGCGGCGGCTTCAGTGAGGATGACTGAGGCGAGGTCTGTCGGATCTTACTTGCGCTTTGAACCAAGTTTAGTTTACTAGTCGTGATATCTTTGCTTGGGGAAATTATCTATCCTTCAGTACAATCAATCAATGAATGCAATTAAGAGGGCAAATAAGGGCGTCCATGAATGTTTATAGTCGAATAATCTCAGTTGTCATTTGTCTTTGTCTTACTCAACGTCCATATGGGCACTCCTCAATCTTCCCCCCAAGTCAGTTCATCTTTTAAGATACCTTACATTTGCGTCAAAACCATCAATGAAAATAAATTCTAGTTCCTCAATTATGGCTAAAGAAATAGCAAATTCCTCGTCCCTATCCCTGCTCACGCCATCCAAACCCTCAAGCCCCCCATCGCCCGGACCGAATCTCCGTCACTTCCCCGGTAAGCCGCTTGCCGTCCGCTAACCGTCCGCTACTAACGCCGCTTAGGCCACGCCCGCATCGGCGCTTACGCCGTTATAAAATCTCGGCATCCGGCAAACACACGCTACGACCTAAGTCTACGCCACTAAGCCGCCCATCCGAACCGAATCTCTCAAGAAAAGGGTAGGATGCCGCCCTCATCGGCCGGTATTTGAATGAGGGTGAATGGTATGTGAATAAGCCGCCAAGATCTGGTTGATAACGAACGCTATGTTTGGGGAGAAGGTAGGTGAAGATCTGGATCTGATAAGGGTCTCGGCGGCCGCTTTTTGGTCTCTCATCTCACATCTAAGGGGCGTTGGAGAGAGTGAAGTGAGATCTTCTTAATTGCTATGCTACCGTGGTTGAGGGATGAAATGACGTGAAACAACGCTACGGAGAATTTTTGTCCAAGACATACACTCACTGATACACACATGGGCATGATATGATGATATGACATGATATGCAGCCAAGGCAACGATAGAGAAAAAGCAGGGGGAGAAAACGTGAGTGATGGGCGCAGACTTATGCGATGCGCGTAATACGCCGTTGTTGGGAAAGGTGGTGAACTATCTTGACGCGCGCGTCAGTGAAAAAGAAGAAAAAAAAAATCGATAACCAGGGGGGCGAAGAAAAAAAAAAAAAAAAAAAGAAAAAGAAAAAAGGAAGCATAGTAGATCCGGACTCAAGCCGGAAGCGGAACCAAATCGGCCCCGGTGCCGGGGTCATCTCACCTTGCAGCGGCCGCGTCGCACTTCGGTATCGATCCGGAAGGACCCCTCGCCGTCGCGGAAAGCCCTTTCTCGCAGCCGGCAAACGTCAAAGATTGTTGGTTTCCTTTTGGGGGAAAAAATCCGCTTCATTCAACTTCGCCTTATYCTCCCATTGACAGCAAGCTAGGTCAGTCATGTCAATCCTTCCCTTCTTCCTTGTTTCTCAACTTTCCCTAACAGGTTCGAACGCCAAAAATGGAACCCAAAACTTACCAACGGCAACAACACCGCCGAAACGCAGTCCGGCGGACCAGTTAACAGCAGAATAGCTCCCCTATCAACTGACTGATAAACACTGGATAAGGAGAAAGATGCGCACAGGGTTCAGTCGTAGTTCCATAACAGTCGTAAAAGGTAGTGCAGTAGTGTCCCCCGATCAAACCTGCAATAGTGTATCAGCGCATTGCAAATATTGCTTTCGTTGTGGGATCGACTGGTGCGTTGCTACCCTACCATTTACTGACGGCCGCTAGAATTCCAGACCTCCTCCTTCTTCTACTTCCACTGAAGAACTGGCAAATGTTACAGAAGCGTCACTACTTGAGATGAATTGAAGCATTGCAGTGTAGATACCCTACCTTACTCGCAGTCCAGGCCAAAATCCAGACCTCATGAGCATCATGACATCTGTAGATGATAATCGAAACCCAAACGTCACTCTCTTTTCCTTCCGGAAAGACGGAGACATGCTTTCAGCTGTAGATCCCCCAACCCAAGACGCCATGTTGGCATGTCACCAACAAGCTACCTAGATGGACAGATGTAAACAAATTCCCCCAGATCCAAATCTCACTCCCAATCAACCATGTTGGACCCAAACTTCCAAACATGGGACAGGGCGGGAATCAACATGGCTGGAGCTGAACAAAACATTGCAAAGAGTGACAGAAATGGAAGGCTTCTAATGACAACCTGCCACGACAGCAAGGGCCTGGTGGCCTGGCGTGGAAATTGCACCGCCCATCAGAGTTGAAGAGTTTAACACACCCGGGAGTGTGAGAGTATCAGACTTGCTGATTGACAGACCCTCGGGGTATATTTCCTGGCCGTTTCTTATTGTCGAATGACGTACGTACGTCGGTATTCAGTCCGAGCTATCTTACAGTAAGTTCATTGAAGCAGAAGCCCACGCAGGCTGGGTAGGTGGCTTGGTGGGTGGATGGGTAAACGGACGCTACCTACCTTCTAGTTGTTTGGCAGAAAAGTCTTAGGCCGACCTAGAAGCAGCTACCACGCGCATTTTGGTGTACAGGTGATTTCTGTCGGTTGTTGTCCAGGATTGTGAAAGTGTTCTCTAACGACAGTGAAGTGGGCTGAGCGAATACAATCAGTACTTGCCCCTTGACCAGTCGCTGACTGACAACTCGGATAATTGCACACCTTGGAGATACCTTCGTTACCAACACGACGGAAATAAGAATACGAAACGGCGTAAATAAGCAGTTATGCGTGGCTTGGTTAGTGTTGTTAGTGTGTGTGGGGGAGGCTTAACCTGAAGTCAATCATTTCCCCCTTCTCAAGGCTCGACCGCACAACCACATATGACTTGGCACCCGTGACTGAGAGAGAGACTGATGATGACCTCCTCTCTGGGTCCCAAAAGATGTGTATCACAGCACATTTAGTGGACCAGTCAGAGGATATGCTGCTGTGGACTTGTTCTCAAAGTCGCGGAAAATGGTGTCATCCTCAGCAAGTATCTCAACATTTGGAAGAAGTCACTTCTGCTTGGGGGCTTGCTAAATACGTCACCGCCTTGTTCTTGGATGTGAGCCGAGGCTTGCCTTGAAGCTCCCTGAGGGTGTAAGCAACCTGACTAGTTCGGCGTGGCGGTAGCCGCGACGGCTCGTTCCGCCGGTTCCCTATTCTTGATACAACTCGCTGCAACACCTGCCAAGAGTGCCGGTGTGCCCATGGCTTACATGGAGTGTAGTACAGAGTAAGCAACTTTGCGAATCAACAGTGGACGTAAGACGGGTAACAGGAAGCTCCCCTTTACGGAATAATTCGGACTGCGGCTGAGGTGTGCCAGCCCAGCCTGACGTGAGAAGGTTGTGTGTCTAGTTCGTGGGGTGTCAAGTTGAGTAGTCGTTTCTTGGTGGACCAGTAAGCATATGTGCCTTATTTACCCTTATCCGAGGTCACTCATCGGGAATATGTTTTGTGCAACGCCCAGCTTCGTGGTGATRGCCGTCCTTCGCGAAACACTAAACTGAAAAAGCCGTAGTCATCTCTGAATAATAACAAACGCTTAAAAGACCTACCTAGCTGTGGTCAGGGAAATCAGATGTTGGAGTGTTGTGATAACAGCCCATTGTTACAGGCGTCTAACTTACATCCCCTACATTAGAGCTTGGCTTGCATGCCATAGGGCTGTGCTTGGTAAGGATCTTCACTCACCTTGAAGAAAGAAAGGGTTTTGTGGCTTGCGCATCAACAAAAGGTACATGTTGCGTTCTAATACGAGGCCACTGATGCGCAGCGGTACCCAATCTGGGGTGGTTCTAGCCGTGTCTGGTAGTGTGTATGCCAATCATTGACATCAGCATCACCTATTCCAAAAACATCATCAGCTCGGAACTGACATGTTGGCGCAGACGGAAAATATCCTGAAAGGGAGTGGACTGCGAGTTTTTGTATTATTGGTCTTCATTTTGCCAATGAATGTTGCTGTCGAGATAGGACGTGGGTAACAGAGAGCCTCATGGTCTTGAGGAAAGACACGGCATCTCAAAGAGATCCCGCGCTCGCACTTTTTGCGGCTGTCTCTCCCTCCGGAAGCCAGCATTGGTAATCTCATCGGGCTTGTTTGCCGCCTTTGACGGAGGCCGATCTAACAGTTGATGAAGTCCATAGCAGTATGCAAAGACGGCTGGATGTTGTGGATGTGGCTGACCTAGAGCTGGCGCGCGACTTGGCGCCCTTTGATAGTCGCGCGGTCGCATTACCCCAGCGTCATCGTATCTAATATCAAGGCCTCTACCGGTCGCGAGGGCAGTGATTCTCGGTCCCGAAAGCACCCTTAATGTGACCTAAATAGCGCCACGGGCTGCAAGATGAGCATAAGCTTAAGGTGTAGGGTTGAGTGTCAGACTCTTGCAGCATTGGCGTTTCTGTTCAAGGACGCTTGGTGTGGGGTATGATACCCGTATTGGTTGATAAGAGACCGGAAGGATTCCCGTCAGCTCAAGACTCAACATGTGTCAGATATCTGCCGGCGAATCGGTGGGCTCTGGAAAGGGTGTTGTCTTTGCGCCTCACCCATGGTAGAGCTTCGAATCGTCGGCACTCGCGCTCCAAACGTAGCATCAGTGGCGGCTGAGGCTGGCCTGTATATGTCTTTCAAGGGCACAGCAAGGCACAGTTGATATGCCCAAGTTGGAAACATGGGGGTCTAGAGGTCTAGAAGCTCTCGGATATGTTTCGTTTCTCGAGGGCCAGGCGTAAAAGTCGAGGCTCCTGGACGAATGGTCAGAAAGAGGACACATCGTACCATGGTGACTGTCCCAAATAGGTATTATGATTCTTGATGACATGTTGGTTGTGCTTATGTTGAGCATGTTGCGACATGGCCGACATAGACCCGCACAATTCTCGTCGCACTTGTCGCACACTTGCTCTCTGTCGTCGTCGATGTCAAATCGATGACAGCGGGGGATTCGGGGGCCAAGATGCCGGTACACTTGGGCTTGGTGTGATTGCAGCTGGACATGCACGTGTGTCGAGGAGTATAGGTTATGGAAGGACTATCGTTCCGATGTAGGCCTCGTCGGTCAGCCGTCTTCGCTCTCTCGTTGTGGGTTGGTGTAACCATTGGTAATGCGAGTTCCACGGCATCGCGCACTGCAAAAGGTCAGCTCCTATAGGCCAAAGGACGAATGGAGGACGATAACAGCAGCGAGCGGACCATTTGGCCGAAGCGTGATTGAATGGGTACCTGGTTGGCGGCATTGATGCTGATGTGATGCTGTATCGGATATTGCGGTGTACGTATCTAGTCGAGTATGGGAGCAGTCGCGAGGCCCAGGGCTCTGGCCTGGCTCCCGCCCAGGTCCGAATGTAAACCGGTGTCGCATTCTTGTGTGCAATCGCTTTCATGGTGGGAGGAGAAGTTGAGTAGGGCAACGACCAAAAGGTACGAGAGACAGCCGGTGACAGTGCATCAATTCGAAGAAAGTAATTGGAATGGGAGGGTGAGATTCGTGGTGGGGGTTGTTGATACACCTTGAATCACTGAAAGCCTTGGAGGGGACGAAATGGCGGGGTTGCAACCCAACCCAGCCCACGCTAAGGCGGTGTATCGCTGTCTTGCACCACCAACTCCAGGTGGATTGCCATCATCGTGCAACATCAGGACGCCAGTATCGTTTTTCTCCATGGGGAACGGATACCTGCTGAAGGCATCTACGATTCTTTAGGAGGTTGCACTGCTCGCCACTTTCACCATCGAGGACGCTCCGTTCATTAACCCCGACTTTCGTAAACACGGGTAGAACGATCTATTGGTTATAAGCATATTGCAATGATTACACTGAGAAAACGCGCAATGACACGCTCCACTGCACCCACTTTCCCGCCCCTGGCTGCCTGTGCCCCGCTTGCCCCAACCTCGATCACCTGCTCTATCTTAGAATGAGCATTGTCGACCACTGATCTCATTGCCATATCCAAATCGAAGCAGGAAGTATCATGACCACGCCTGCTCTTTCCAAAGCACTGCGTCTGGTTCAAATAAAGTTGCCAAAAGCTGGAGTGTTTGGGCGGGCGCTAGGAAACTGCTAGCGCAGATCACTGTGTACACATCGTCTGATTGGCTACCAAGGGCGAACGAGTTCCTAATCAGGAAGGAACCAAGGAGCAGGGAGGGGGGGGGCTAGCGTTGGAAGAAGTGGGGTAAAGATGGCATCTCTTTATCTCGCATTAGGTTCTTGAACTTGAGCAGGAACGACGAAGACCGGGACACCGGAAACCAGATTCTAGACGGCGTAACAGAGGCAGGAGCCTCCACTACAAGTAATTGCTATTGAAGTCCTGCCCGCGTTCATTCACCACCGGGGGCACTTGCCACGCCCCACGATTGCTGCGCCTGGTCGGCCTGGAAGACAAAAACATCTTGAGGCGATGGACAACACCAAAAGCGGTGGTTTTGCTCCAGGCAGGTACCGTTAATGCACAATGCGGGAACAGGTTGGATTTATTACGAGAGAACGGATATGACGCGAGCATGCTTTTGCATGCATACATGCGTTTCCGTAGGTAGATGTAGGTATGTATGTCCAAATGTCGGCCGCTTCTCAACGAAGAAACCGTGTCAATGATGCCCGCTGTTTTTCCAGCATCTTTTACCTTCTCCCCCCTTCTTCGACCTTCTTTCGCCTTCTTTCACGTTCCTTTCCTTCCATGTGAGCCCTGCCTCCTGTTGCCTATGATATCCATCCAGTTGAGGGACACGTACTGACTTCATACAGATATCACTTCTTTCCCGGCGCCTGTTTGCATCCGCGGCCGCCCGACCAAGATCATAGGACATGCCTTTTGCCGCCCCTTCTATGACTTTGTGAAAGCCCGAGGGATCATATGCTAAACCGACCATGGCCCGCCGCCTTTACGCCGGGGACGGAAGCTGGCGAGCTAGGATGGACTGGGAAGACAGACAGGTCCGACGCTATGGCCAGTTCGGCAGCCGGAGATAGTAGCTATTGGAACCACGGTGTGATGATGGCCAAACTTGATTGTTGCTTGGCTGGTTGTTTCTATTATGGCCGGGACTTGATTGGCTTTAACCTTTATCTCCTAATATTCCATATTTTCTCATCCTTAGGTTTTTTTTTTTTTCATGGCTTTTTTTTTTTTTTTTTTTTTTTTTTTTTTTTTAGTGTCACAAGACAGAAATGGGCAGGATGGGAATACCATGGCATGTCTCTCGTGAGACCAATGGCGCAACGCAAGGAAGGAAGAATCACCAGGCAGTCCAAGTGGGTAGAAACAGAAGAAATTAAAATAGACAGACCGTGGTTCCCGTCTATGTCTGGCGGTGTGCTACTTTGTCTTCTTCTCCTGGCGCCTGTTCAAAATCCCTCCCGGTTCGTCAACGTGTAGGCCGACCAACAGTGGGCGTAATGATCAGGTGTATATTATAAACATCAGATAGAGAACAACACCACATTTTGTGTGCAATGGTGAGCCCAGAACCCAACTGCTCCGCCGTCATGAGAGAATATCCAAACTCAACGCAGCCTCTTCGTGGCCATCTTGGTTAATCAAAAGTTCATAGGAAGACCAAATCATCTTCACTTACTCGTCATGAGTTCTACGAAGGTAGCAAGATCACTCAAATGCATGGATCGAAAGAGCTAAAGGTGTGTTGAAGCAGAAGCTTTCATTGTTGTATTGCTTGTTACCCGTGAATACTAAAACGTAATGATCCGCTTCGAATTCTGTTTTCCTCGAGATAATAAATGGGCTCTCCGACCCAGGACCATCTGTCTATCAAGCCAACAACCATAGCAAATGCAAATGCAAAAAGCAGAAGACTGATAACCACTAGTCCCCCAAGGCAATGCTGTCCCGTGTACCAGTTCTATTCCCAACCAAAGATGCAACTCTGTTCCCAAATGCCGTCCGTGTATACCAGCCCCCATTCCCAAACCGAATATGCAAATCCGTTTCCATGCGTGTCCATGCAAAGCCCCAGCACGAGGAGGCAAGAAAGGCCCCAACACGAAGAGACAAGAAAATACAAAAGAAAACATGCAAGTACAAAAACTGATTCGAATCCATATGATATATACCCTCACAAGTGGTTGGGTACTCGTCGTCATCGTTATCGTGTACATGTACCCAACCCTTCCTTCTCCTCTCCTCCCATAACGAGGAAAAGGTTGACAACTTCTCACCCGAAACACACATTTTATATGACCATTGTTGATGAAATCCATGGTGATGTGATGTGTTGTAATGCGTTGTTATGTTCTTGTGTTCCGTTTGTGCAACAAGAAGTTGTACGCGTGCGTTTTTCATGGTTGTCCACACGCCTTGATCGGCACTCAAGGAAAGTTGCTGGCTTTCTCGAGTGATGCCCTCTTGAGGCTGGCGTTAGATTAGGTGGTTCCTTCCGAAAATGCGATGGATGGATGGAGGGATGGATGGTGATGCAAGAATATCCAGTAACAGATTTGAGTGTTCGCGCGTGTGTGTGTCTTCGAGAGAGACTTGACTGGCACACACGTAGAAACCTTCCTCTGCTTGGCGACTGGACTTGCACATCGCATTTTCTGTTTTGTTTCCCTTTGAAGGAAGAAACCACCTAGTGGTCCATTAGTAGACGCTGCTGCTGATGATTTTAATTATGGCCGTAGACGGAGGCTAGAGCTCATTGCTGATGCTCTAGCCCACCCGGTAGTGCTAGTTGCGGTTGCTGATTCAAGGCCACCGTCAGGTCGGTGATTCTTGTATTTAGGGCAAGCCATCCCATGTCAGGGGCAAGCCCGAATTCGACGACTTTCAATCCCTCCAAGTCGCTATATTCCACCACGGCGTTGCCCAAGCTTACTAATATTTCCATCATCAAGTTTTTATGTTGTGCGGGAAGTTGGAAAATATTAGTAAAGGGCAAGGTATATTCATACGCCCTCACGCCGGCCGTCAATACCTCTTTTACAAGAGACCAGCGTATGGTGGTCTGCCTGTATTGACTGAGACAGAGACCGCAGTTGAGGAATGTAATCGCCGAGGAGGCAACTTCGGAGGTCGCCAGGATGAGGCGGGTCACGTCGGGGTTGGGGCTAACATCCGGGAACTGTTGTTGGGTTGAAGCTCCTGCCCGCACTAACCTCGACAGGCAACCACAGTTCGGAGCAGCCACCGGAGGAACGACAGCCGCCGGAGGGAGGGCAGCGGCGGGAGGCTGGACCGGGGCATGAGGAAGGAACGGAGTGGGAGGGAGGACAGGCGCCAAAGGAGGAGGGGCGAAACCCGGGAACATTGCAGGAGCCGGCTCATTAGAGCCGGACCGCACTGATTGCGGCGGCGTTGGTTGCTGAGCGAGAAAGATTGGCGAGGGTGCCACCATGCCGCCCTCCAGCAGCGCCTCACCGGTGTCGGGGCCAAAGTCCACCGGATATTGAGGGCCGTGAGGGCCGGCTGGTACACCCTCACCTTGGTTGTCCTCTCCACCGCGTCTGTTGCAGTGGTGTATGCTACCCTTGTGTAGACACCGCTCGCACATTCCGCTTCCGCCCACTCCTGGTCGGCACGCGGTCTTTGCCAGCCTGCATGCGTAGCAGGCCGTTGGCCGGCGGTCCTGCCGACGGCACCCGCATCTATCTCCGATACAAATTTTATGCTGCTCGCAGTTATCGGAGCAAACGTGGCGGCCCATCTTGCCTATCATAAGTTTCGTATTAGTTTTGTTGGACGGTACAAGTATACGGTCAAGAGATATATTCATGGAATGGCGATAACGAACCTAGAACTAAGTTTCAAAAAACCGACGTCAGATTCTCTAGGAGGCAGGCGGTTATTTTGAGGCTGGCCGGATGTTTGTGAACGCTTTGGAGGTGGGTAGGGGGTACAGGTAAGAAGGGTCACTGACTAGGGTCAGGATTCGGTGTCGTTTGTGAGGTAAAAAGAAGGTAAGACGGATCACTAGCTCAGGTAAGAATTCGGTGTCGCCTCTGAAATGAATATAAGGTAAAGATGGTTTACCAAGATGATGGTCCAACTAGGAGGTCTGGCGGTTTAAGTATTCTTAGGAGCTCGAGGAAAAAGAATTCCTGACGCCCGGACAAGAGGGCGGACATCAGAAAAGATATGTACGCATTGCAGAAACCGAACATCCGGAACTGCAGTCGTGAAGTTATTCGAGGCTAGAAGAATCTAGCAGGTGGCGATGGTTGAAGTGCAGGTTGCGTGCAGTTTTTTTGTCTTTGCATATATGTTCCAACTAGGTAGACGAGGATGTCCTGTTGATAAAACTGCTAGGGATGAGTTGAAGGGGGAGGAATCCCGATGAAGTTTGGGGCAGCAAAAAAAATCTTCGGCTCGTAGGAAGACGTCCTCGTTATAGAAAGCATGATAGGTAAGTGAGCCAGCAAAAGGAAAGAAAATTGAAAAAGACAAGAAATCCGACGGGGATACCGGAAGAAAGCGGTTTGTTGTACGGGCAGGAGGGACGGTAGGATGTGTTATCGGGGCGGAAAAACTCTCCTGCGTTTTGAAGCACATTCACAGTATTCCAGGTTTTATACTAGTTCGTTGTCCGTATGTAGTAGGTAGGTATACTGCACGACATAAACTGCGCACGCAAGCGAGCCCAGTATGTTGCCAAGAGGCTGAGGAATGAGGTCAATTGATGGGAAAGAGCTATGGTGGAATCATCGGCCGAGCCTCCATGTTCAGCCTTCCACTCTGATTCTTTCGTCTAGGGGGGGCTCGGGCTAGAAGGCGCTAAATGGCGGGTAGCAGGTGGCCGCTTCAGCGGCATCCTTATAGGGGTCGCTGATTGGTACAGGTAGGTTAGAAGAGGTACCTAGGTACCTACCCTTTTGAAGATAACATCACGTCACTACCTATATCCCGTCTAAGAGTGCGTTTGTTCTCCCACTCACTGTCAGTAGTATAAAGGGTCGATACTGTGGTTTTTATACTATCGACAGTACAAAATGACTCGCATTTGCATCTCTAATAGTATAAATTAAAGAATTAGACCCCCTCATTATAGCCTCGCTCAGCCTTACTGCCAGACGTTCGGGTTAGGGTTGTATATAACCAAAATTTTCGATTTTCATGGCCATGACAGTATGGCATATACATGCTTTTTTCTGCAGTACGTGTAGTATACGACGAGCCACGCCCTATAATTTAGCGGTCTCAATCGCTATAAAATTATATACTACCAAGTAAACAAATGAACTAATAGTATAGCTAACAGTATAAAGGGGGTCTAAATGGCTGTACTGAGGTTTTGACAGATGGTCAGAGCTTCCGCAGTATATGGTTATACTGCGAAGGGTTTATACTGCTGACAGTGGGAGAACAAACACGCCCTAATAACGCTCGGGGTGGTGACGGTAGACCCGGACCCGCCAACCTGTCCGTGAGTGTCCCGGATCGGGTCAGTGGGATTCAGACACTGCCGTGACGCTCCGGGTTCGTTGGATCCGGGCTCTTACCTCTCCCCGGCAACGGAGTAGCTACCTTAACTGACAAGCTGAGACACCAACACCTCCGGTCCAACATAGCCAGGACGGGACCGAGCATTAAAATCCGGCATTTTCATGTGTCGCCAATGTAAACTCCCGTTTGGCCTTAAGACATTGATTCTAGACTGTGATGACAATCACAACCATGCATTTCCTGACAGGTTCGTATTCACCACCTACCGTCTAGCTCTTCCTAAGTTCCCATGTCCACCACTACCTCTACGCTCCTTTCCTCGCATGGATACGACTACAGTACTCTTGCCCAAGATCCACATTGCTCCTCGCCAACTCCTACCTCCTTTTTGCGGAGGAGGTAGCTAAGGGATATGGCGTTGCTACCGCGCGTGTACCATTCTTTGAGGCTCTGCTGCTTTGGCAGACTCCCTAAGCCCGTTAACGCCGGCAAGGCACCACAGACAGGCACGGATTCGTAGTTGGTCAGAATGCAGACGCTTCATTCACTGCATTCTGCAAGCAAAAAGAAAGACCCTTCGCGCGGACAAACTCCAAATTGCGGCAGCATTCACATGCAAGACCTATGCTTCTCATGCTCGTCATTAGAAGTATTTTTTGTCATGATATGATGAGACTCTAATTCTCACGATATGCAAGAGGATCCTGACATCACTTAGGGCAAGTCAGAAAAGTTCGTGAGTATCAGATTCGGAAGCAATACCGGCTCACGTGGCTTCGAATACCGCCCGGTCGGAACCCGAGGTGTGTCCTCGCCAAAATGAGGTACAGGTAGCCGCAGCACACGGGCCTTAGTGCATGCCGAAGACTTCAATTGCTCGCATCAATAGACGCATCTTTTGGCGGTGCTTGTCTACTACAGGAATGGTTATTAACGGGCTTCGACTTGCTTCCCGTTACCTGTCCGCGCCTGGATTTGTGATTAGGCCACGTGAACTGAATCGCAACATGAAATCCACCAGTGTCAGTCTACAAGAAGTCAGACTCAAAGAGTTTGTGCAAAGTATCTCCTAGTCCAAGCCCTGATTTAGCTTGTTCTCGAAGAGGAAAGCTTCTCACGCTGCACGCAGTCCCTCCGCCCTCTCCTCTCCCCCGTCACCTACCGCCCAGTACGGCCACGTTTCGAAGGGCAGACAAGTGCGGAGGCAAAATAAAACAGACACGAGAGCCACTTCCTTGCAATCAAGAGGGCCAGGGTCTTTCTGACCGTATATATGCCGCCAAGACAGATCCCGAAAAGGGTTCGGAAGGGGCAATAAGTGAAGGAGCCTGGTCCTGGGTAGTTCTCAGCACACTTGGATAGAGCGAATGCAGATGCATGAGGAGGTTGTCAAGGCAGCCATGAAGAAAGATAGCTCGCGGAGGGCGGTGTACAAGACTGCTGGATGATACCACTGACAGGAGTAGGAACGAGTTTTATCAAGCAGCCATGCTACCCGGCAGCCAAACCCTGAACATCCAGCCCAGTCCACACAATGTGGTCGATTGACAAAATGAAGCCGTCGGTTGTTGTATTAAGGAAATCAAGCCATGAACCGCGAATCTCAGGCATGTGTATAGATCATTTTGAGTCGAAGAGGGCTGAATATGGAAGTGTTCGGGAGTCAGTGAAACACTAGAAGTATGTTCTACGCGGTGACTGGAATTAGGTGTGGAACATCGGGACATTCCCTCGTTGTGGAACGGTAACGAGCACGTTCGAAATGTGTCTCTTCTGCAGCTAATTATCTTGTCAATATCTTGGATGTCAAAACCAAAATGATAGCCCACTTACCTATCACAGCCATCAACGGCCATTGGTCTACCAGCTATCACCCATTGAGCAGGCTAAAAAAACATGGTTTGCCCAACTGGTCACTGAATCTTTCCAGGTATCATATGGATAGAGCAAGAGGGAAAGCTGCATTCTACGAACGGGAGCCTGCTTTGGCTTGAACTCGAGGATAGACCAAACGGGATTTTAAGGACGACGAAAGCAGAAGAAGGAGAAGGAAGACGGAAAGGGGCCGGGAGGAGACTCACAACAGCACCTGCGAGTCACAGGTTACGGGGACTACCGCGACTGCCAAATCCTACAGCCGCTTGATGAACAAGGAGCGATGACATGTTCTTGCTGACAGGCCAGGACCAGGATGACAACGAACGGAAAGAACAAAAGGACAAAAGAATTTTCGGCAGTAGGGGTCTGAAAGCGGGAAGATGAAGAGGACTGAAGTAAAGATGAGGCAGCTTGCAGGAAGCCACCGCTTCGATAGACATGGTTCGTGTGACCGAAGAGCGAATGCGAAGGGCAACCGAGTAAGGAGTGCTCAGTGACAGGGACGGTTTACTGGGAAATCCCAGCTGGAGCTCATATTCGGGTAGGCATACACTGCGATCGGCAGGAAATGGTCAGGGTGGCTAATTTGTGGTGTGAATTCTTTTGACCGCCGTGGGCGAGATTTGATCAAGGAGACACCTCACGCTGGATTCTGCGGAACATCAAGAGCTAGCGAAGCCAAGTTGAAGTAAGATGTTCAAAAAAAAAAAAAAAAAAAAAAAAAAAACGGCCCGTGCCTTAGTGCCTTCCGTCCGGGTATCATTCAAAAGGTCTCGAAGCGGCTCCTTCCCAATGAGACGGGAATACGGAAATTTCTCCGAGGTTGGGGAGATGCCTTCGATGAATTGCTCTGGTGTCAAGTGTTTAGATGACGGCAAGGACGACGAGATTTATAAGCGGAAGGAATGAGCAGTCACAGAACCAACAATTATTGCGCAATCGAGGCATTGGAAGCACCTGCCGTCAATGATCACTAAATGCTCTAGCAAAATATCCAGCAACTGCTCTCCAGCTGATGTCCAGCACAAGATCCGATCTCCACGGCTACATGGGACAGTCAAGGCCCCATGAGAATGGAACCAGCAACCGATTTCCTCCGGAATAATGGATAATCGCATATTCATCTCACTCACTCAAACGCGTATTTATAATGAGGCGCCAATGGCACAAGCCCCAAAGGGATTCCAGGAGGATTTGCTCCAGCCGGCCCTTATCCACATCGACACTATTGCTCTTTCCTTCCAGGTTGTTCAGTTTTCATCGGTCAACCCCTCCCGCAATCCGTCCTTACTTCACCCCCTTTGCGAACCATCCTGTCCTCCTTCCGGAAGAGGGTAAAGAAATAAGAAAGAAAAGAACGCTACAAACCGTTTCGGATCACGACATCCGATCTACAACAGAGATCCATGACCGCGCCGCGAGTGATGACATCCATGCTTTTTTTCCCGAGGCGGCAGATGGCGCCTGCCGGCGCCTAGCAATAACTGAGATACGATGTGGTACGTGCTATTGTCGTTTTATCGATTTGCGCCACAATTTCCGTGAGGATCGACGACTGGCTGGCACGTTGCTAGACAGTTAATCCTGTCCATACTGATGCGCGTATAGCGAGCAAGCCACTCCCGTCCCGAAGATCGACCAAGCAAAGACGATGTTTTGCTTCAGCTTCTCCCTCCTTTTCTTCTGTTTCTTCACCGCTTCACTTCGCTCGCTTCCATATGCGGATCAATGCCGTGCATTATCAGATCCCCATTCCGCTTGGCGATCTTCAGCTGGAAGGTTGGTCAAGCCTCAGCGCCAGCAGCCATTACAGCCAACCACGAACCATTTCAGTGGTCGCGATATGCTTTCACATCAGTCCCATAGAGGTAGTGAGAGGTCAAGGTGAGGCAAGGTAAGGCTGCCCTGTCCTATTGTTACTTGCTTTGGGCTGTCTCGCAACCTGGCAAGCAAGTAGCAGGTACCCGTCTCCTCAAACCTGAAGGACAATGGAAGCTAGACCGCCAGACTGTTTTGTGTTCAACACATACCACCGCAGTTTGGTATATTGCGGTTCGCAGGTTTTCGTCCAGTCGGGAATTTCCGTCGTTGATTGTTCAAGTGTTACTGCTACCATCACTTCAACAATGGATGCCCGATGTTGTGCTTGATGCTTTGTGTCCCTTTTCCCGGTAAGATAGGGTTACCTACCGTATTCCTTGTTCGTTAACATGGAGTGCATTGTCCATCTCAACATATCCTCCCTCCCTCCAATTTCACTCACCTTCACTCACCTCTTTAATCAGTCACCACCCAAGCAAGCCCATGTCGCCCTCAGACATTTTGTCCCCCATCAACATCTGGTGTCAGTCAGCCTCATCCCCCATCAACATCTGGTGTCAGTCAGCCTCATCCCATTCCTCTCTACCGTCCATCCTTCCCTCCCCTACCTCGCTCCCTCCAATTATTTCCCTAGCCGTCAATCCTGCCAGCTAGGACCTAGCCAGGAAATTCCCTACCCCCCAAGCCGGAGCCCTACCTTTGTCACATGTCCAATTCCATGTCTCTCTATCTCATCCCCAACTCCTTCCAGCCCAATTCCAATCTTAACCCTTATCCCGAAATCCCTTGGCGAGAAATACCCCATATGTCTCATTGGTCTCAGATATTGCTCGTGCGTCGAACCCCGTCCCTAGTCAAAGCCATTGCCCTCGCCCATACCACAGTAGATTAGATTAGATTAGGGGAATACGAGAAAAAGTCTTAGATATCTCGCTAGGTGTCGTTCGCTGTCCGTTGCTGTTGCCTTGTCGCTGGGCTGTCGCTGGTCACTGTCGGTGGGAAAGACATGCACAGCACAGACAGGGCAGGCAGGGCAGGGGAGCGGGACAAGGGGCAAGTATCCCTTGTGAATTGAGTTTTTGTGCGACGCTGATATATTGGTTTCCTGTCCGTATTCTTCACATTCTCGATATTGTTGCTAGTGTATGCATGTTCACATCTTCTCGATATTGGGTCCAATTCTGTCTGGGTCTCCCTTTCCGGTCGGTCGACATGGCGGATCGGTCGACATGGTACTGGGACCGGATCGCTTCGCTTCCGTTCTGTTCTCGTGGATTTAGTCAGTTGAATGGTCATGATCAAGCTCGAGAGACACGCATCCGGTAAACGACGAAGGGACGAGGAATGGTGGATGACCGCCATTGCCGGGAGTTGGTAAACATCGAATGATGCCATTGACCAATCGCAGCGGCCGGATCGGGTACCGGTTGCGGTACCTCTTCGGTTCTTTCCTTTTGTCTGCTGGCTACTTGGCTGCTGCTGCACTGTTTTCGTCGAATGCTTGCGGGGAAGTAGTAATACAGATGATAGATTCAAGGCCTGGAAAAGCTCATATCGTGGCGTCAGTCGCTTTCGTGGTATCGTGATTAATGAAAACGGAAGATGGGGAGGAGACGGAAGCGGACAGGCGAGGTCGCGAGGAGCGCATGGTGGGAGGTCGGCGCACAGACCACTTTTCCTTCCATTCAGCGATTCTTCGTCGCGAATGGGAATTCGCTCACCTACCCTGTACTTTAGCTTGAACCAAAAAGAAGGCCGCCCTAATCCATACCGTCTCGGCATGGGTTAGAGCGGCCACCTTGTATGACTTACAACGTATCAACGAGCGTAAGGAATGTCGCGCTCTTCGATGCTGCTGGCAGTGCGGAGGTTAGGTTCTTCTCCTTGCCAAAAGTGGTGATCGCAAATAAATGATGTTGAATCCATCTCACATCTGGCTTGCCGTCTTGCAAACTGGCAAACTGGATCATGAAAAGCAAAGGCGTTAAAGCTGTACCGTAGAAACTCGCGAAATTGGCAATAAAAAATGCAGGGTTAAAGCTGTCCGACAACCACGTACTGTGACGTACATGCTCATTGACGGCCGCCAAATGCAACTGGCAGACCTTTTAACCCTTCGTTTTCTGCACATTGTCTTTTGCCAATTCGCGAGTTTCTACGGTAGTGCTTGAGAAACAAATGCGTCATTGTGATGTCTATGTAAAAAGCAGATGGCCTCTAGGTGTCAATCTCGCGGGACCAGGAAGGTAAATGACAGAATGAAGAACAAACTGCGCGTAAGGGGGAAAGAAACCAGACGAACAGATCGTTAGGAAAGAAAACATAGGAGAGGGCAAAGACGAGCATATCCAAGCAGAAAGACATGCGAAGGAACGAAGGAGAAAGCCACCCAGAGTAGCCACCATCCAAGAAGCCGAGCAAAGACAGAACCTGAACATCCTCCTTTCTTCCCATGTCAAGATCCACATAACCAATACTCCGAAACGCCAAAACCCAGGCCATGATTTGACAATCCTCCCCCGTCTCATTTCCACCTCTCTCTCCAACTCCTTTTTTAGGGCTTCTCCCACCCCCCCTAGATGTTGGTCAAACATCCGATCCCTACTCGCAAGACGCCAGTATTGGTTGTAGACCGTTTAGAATTTGTATATCCCTTTTCACTCCTCTTGTCCGGTCCTGAGATCTTGCTCTGTTCCCCTTTTCACCAAGAGAAGAGTCTGAGACCTCTTTATATGGACCGAGTTGTAGCGCATGTAAAGGAGAAAGGAGCCGCCAACTGTTCCCGCCCTCGTCGATGTACCTCCTGCTCCTCTCTAGCACCCCTTCCACGCTGGTGTGCCCATCCTCCGACGTTGTTGGTGACGGCTGGTGATGGGCCTTTTTTCGCCTTCCAGATCTCGCTGAATGCCGGATGATTAGGTTAGAGCCTCCCGGATGAATGAACCGAGTTGCTTGGCCTAGGGTAGATAGGAAATTAGCGTCACGCACTCGATGAATGGGGACAAGAGAAACAACTGACCAAGTCATCCTTCATCATAGAGAAGTGATTGCCCGGCATGTGCCTGAAGGTCATCTTGTTGACATCCAGGTACTCGTCCCACCTGTTGGGTCCGAAATCGCTTCTGTTATCCAAGAGGAACAGGGCATGGCCCTTGGGATAAGGCTCGGGGCGCGGATCGGTCGGGAGCTTGCAGACGCCGTCCTCGCACCAGATGGCTGTCACCTTCGGGCACTTCTCCTTGGGAATGGGCTCTGCGTCGTAGTTGCTCAGGGCCGTGACGGAGGCAGCGAAGTGTGGCAGGAGCCACTCGGGGATCTTCTTCTGGTCGCCGCCCTCACCGAGGAGGCCAATAGAAGCGAACCAAGCGTGCAGACCCTGGGGGAGAGGTTCGATGGTAACTGGGCATGGGGCATCGATGATGATGAGATTCTCGACCTCGTCGCCGGCCTTGACGAGCTGGCTGATGATTTCGTAGGCAATGACACCACCGGCGCTCCAGCCAGCAAGGGAGTATGGGCCCTTAGGCTGACGCCGCTTCATCTCCTCGATGAACTTGGCAGCCATGCCGTAGACGCCGCAGTTGTATTCATCCGGAGTCCTCATGAAAGGAGAGAAAAGACCCCAGACAGCCCACTGGCCGCCGACATTGGAAATCTCGGTGTAGGAGGTGGCGCTACCACTTCCGTCGGGGACCATGAAGAGCTGCTTGGTCGCAGTCTTCAGACTTCCGGACAGTAGGGTGGAGGTTGCTTTGCGGTTCGGGTAGTCGTCGACAATTCTAGTGGGACGCGGAGGCTTTGGTGGGCAGGGTTCTTCGAGTCCAATTCTCGGGTGCTCCTTCTTGGCACTCGATGTGTTGGAAGATGAATTGGGCGTAGGCGTAGTCTCCTGATTTTTGGACTTGGCCGGCTTAGAGGCTTGTTTTGGGACAGCCTTCTTGGGAGCGTCACTGATACCAAGAGCACGCTCGACGTCCTTCAACGAAGGGTTGGTCACGAAAAGATCGGACGAGATGTCCATGTTCATCTTCTCTCGCAGGGTACCAAGAATAGCCAAACTCATGAGCGAATCCATGCCAAGGCTTGCTAGATCAGGCGCAGCTTGAATCTCTTCAATGTCAACGCCCATTTCTTGCGAGATGGTGTTCCGAACAAGGCTCTGGAACTCGTTGTTGTTCTTCTCTCCTCCCCCGGACTCAATTCGAGTAGGACCCTCACCCTTGACCGAGTTAGCTTCGCTCTCATCAAGGGGAGTAGTGACATTAGACTCGGATCCAAGCTCTGGGGATTCGTCATCGGACGAGTCGTCGGATGCGGTGGACGAGATGGGCTCGTTGGCGCCAGCCTTCTCATACTGGGCAAGATGACCCTTGAGCGCACCAATGGTCGGGTAATCGACAAAGGCACCAGAGGGAATATCCAAGTCAAGCTCCTCGCGAATCTTGCCGGACACGGTCAAGGACATGAGAGAGTCAACACCCAGATCGGTGAAGGCAATGTTGTCGGCAAGCTCATCATGGCTGCAGCCCACCTCTCTGGCAAGAATGTCCAGGACCTGTGCGACCACTCCACCCTTAAGCTTCTGGTTGACCTTGCCGATGTTGTCGGGTGTGACAGTCTCCTTCTTCTTCTTCTTGGCAGCCGGTGCGGATTTGGCAGCTGAGGCAGGAGGGGGAGCGGCGCGAGCCGGAGCTGGCGCGGTTG
>RANY01000780.1:0-17227 GCA_009805235.1 Neurospora pannonica FGSC 7221
ATCTCGGCCTGCTTCATGCTCTCGAGGAGGGCGACGGTCTCGTCGTACTTGTTGGTGCGCACCAGACGCTGCAGGAGCGTGTTGAAGGTGTAGATGTTGGGGCGGATGCCCTGTTTGACCTCGCCGCGGACGTGCTCCGCTGGGCGGCCAAACAGGGCATCCGCCCCAACATCTACACCTTCAACACGCTCCTGCAGCGTCTGGTGCGCACCAACAAGTACGACGAGACCGTCGCCCTCCTCGAGAGCATGAAGCAGGCCGAGATCGAGCCCGACGGCGCCACCTTCACCATCCTGCTCGAAAAGGCGCTCAAAAACCTCCACCGGCAGACGCCCGAGGAGATCACATCGACGGTCGGCGACGTGATGCGCATGATGGAAAGCTCCGGCGTCATGGAGAACATGATGGTCTACGCCAAAGCCATTTACCTCTTACTCCAAGAAGGCGACCGGGCCACGACAGCCGTCAACGCCGTGCTCGCGCACATCTGGTCCCAAGGGCTCGAGCTCACCTCGCACATCTACACCATGCTAGCCGAGCACTATTTCGGGCGCGACCCGCCCGACACCAAGGCCGTGACGGCCCTGATCGACAACCGCCGCCTGCACCTGAACGAAAACATCGACCACATCTTCTGGGAGCGCGTCATCAAGGGCTACAGCCGGGCCAACGACCCGGTAAAAGCAGAGGAGATCTTCTGGAAGGTGTTCAATGCCGGCATGACCGAGTTGACCATGGACGCCATGTTCGAGTTGCTGGCGGCCATGATGCGCCACCAGGGCATGCTGGAGAGCGCGGCCAAGCTGGTGGCGGCGCTGAACCCGATTAAAGTGGCGGTCACGCCCGATCAGGTGCTGGCGAGCAGGGATGTGGAGGAGCCGGCGGAGCGGGAGGCGAGGCATGCGCGGATGAAGAATGAACGATTTTGGAAGCATAGGTTTTGGCATTTGGCGTATAAGGGCGGGTTGATGTCGGATGATTTGCTGGAGGCGTTTGAGAAGGCGCATGAGGATCCGAGGGAGTGGGGGGGTGAGGGAGATGAGTGAGGGTGGTGTGTAATGTTTAGGCTTATGTGTATACATATTGTATAACAACAACTGCATATATCATTGTTTTGGCTATAATCATCGTTTCGAGGGACGGTTATTACCTACCGGTAGGTTTCCGCGGAGACTTGAACTGGCATCATTCATTGGCTCAAGCGTATCATTCATCATCACATAACTTTTTTCATCTACCAAATATACCCACCCCTTTGACTCCAAACCCTCCATTTGGGAAGACATAAACCCCCAAACGCCTGCTTATACAATAAAAAAACAACAGCTTGGTATGGATGCCTATGACTCATCCATCCGCTCCCCTTCACCATCCCCTTGAGCTTTAGCTTTCTCTTTCCCTGCACTCCGTCCTCTTCGACTCGGCGTTTCCGTTTCCCCTTCTCCCTCTCTCTGTTTTTCTGGCTGCGCTTCCTCCCCTTCAGCACCTTCAGCACCCTCCCCTTGCCTCTCTTCACCAGCCCCTTCAACAACCCCTTCAACACCCTCGCCCGTCCCACCACCACCACCACCACCACCCACATCTACCCCTCCTACTAAACTCCCCAAAACCCCCTCCAACGCTTCCACCTCCTCCCTCTCCAACCTCCTCCTCTTCGTCGTCCTCGCCCCATCGCCATTCACATCCCCATCTCCCGTCCACACTCCCTCCTCTTCCCCCGGTCCGTCCATTAGTTCCCCATTAACTCCCAACTCCAACCCCCTTACTTGCTCCAAGTGTTTGCGCGTGGCGGTTTCGATGTACTCTAGTCTTTGGAGGCGGAAGGGTTTCTTTTTCTTTTCTGTTGCATCGTCCTCTGCGTCGGGGTTGGAGTCCGGGTCAGAAGTGGGAGGGAGAGGGTGCGATAAAGCAGGAAGCAGGGATCGTAGACTAGAAGAAAGAGAGCGGAGCGCGTCGAGTTGGCTAAGAGTAAATGCCGTGGTGGTGGTTAGGGGCGTGGAGGCGTCGGAGGTGGAGAGGATGGAGGTCTTTTTGGTGAGGAAGGCGAATGGTGACTTTTGGGGAGTATCTTTTGGGGCGGTGGTGGTAGAGGTGGTCAAAGGGGCGTCGGTCATTTCCGTGTCTGTATCTGTGTTGCCGTTTTGTGCTTGTGCTGCTGCTACCGGTGGTAATTGTTGTCGTTCAGACTTGATCTGTTTCGGCGACCCAACCAGTCTCCGAACTTCAGCTAACAAAGCCGCATTCCTCGCTTTCTCAGCATGAAGCATGACATTTAGCTTTTGCGACGCTTGCAAGCGTCTACGGAGATGTGCCACAGTTTCCAGTGTTGGCCTTTCGTCCCCTCCCCCTTCCTTTCCTGCCTGAGATGCCGGGGAAGAAGAAAAATCCAACCCCTCATAATGCCCCAACCGTATCCAATCCCTATCCTCCGGCCTCACACAAAGAATATTCCTCATAACATAAATCTCAAACTTGTCAAAGTTGCGGTCGATGCTGGCGCATAACAAAGTCTCGAGCTGGTGCGTGCCGTTTTCGATCTCGTGTCTATGGGCTTCCTCGGCGTTGGGAAGACCCTCTTCGCCCTTTTTGGGCTTTTTGCTGCCCGGTTTAGTGGTGGAGGCATGGGTAGGTGGACGGAAACCGAGAGAGGCGGGGGGAGCGTTGAGGAGACCTTGTTCGACGCTGTTGAGGGCGCGCTCGGCGAGGATGTTGATGCTGTTGATTATGTCGTCGAGTAAACTCTGTGAGGTGTGCGATGCGCCGTGGGGTTAGTTGGGCGCAGGTTTTGGGTTTGAATTAGAGAAGAGAATTGGATTGGAGGGGAACGTACGACTGGGGGATAGCCAAAGTGCTCTGTTAGGAGCTCGGTATCTGTTGTGGTCGCCATATTCTCGGCTTTTGTTTACTTTGATTTTCGGGAGTTGTATCCTCGTCGCGACTCGAAGACGCGATTGCGATGCGATGCGACGGGATTGCGGAAGTGGAATTGAATGATTGACAGTGACACGCCCAGGGCGCGCGGGGATCAGCCCGCTGGGACGAACGGCAGTGCCTGAAGCGCAAGGCGGCACAGCTGATGTGGGGACCCTGTCAGCCGCTGACGATCCCCGAGATCTACGTCACATCACTGTGCAAGTGCCCGCTGGAAGATAAGAACGAACGCCGACCCCGTTCCTGTTGCGATAACGTGCGGAGGTCCCCCCCCCCTATCGAACTCCCGGACTACCTGTAGCATCCGCCGGGTGATCACCACGCTACCTGATTGCCGGCGTCGAACCTAAACTGCCGAGTTGTTTTCTAGAAGGATTCCTTTCCATTCTCAGTTACGGTTTACATTACGTCCCAGGCATTTCAACTTCGCTATCGACTATATCTACGGCATATCCTGCCCAACATGCCGGAACTAGCGGGCTACAAAGAGAAGGGCAAGGAGATCTTCAAGAAAGGATGGCATCCCGAGAAGGAGGGAACGTCCTTGAAGGGCCAAGTGGTATGAAGCCTGATGGATGTCGAATACCACCGAGAAGATACTGACGGACGTTTCGAATGCAGAAAGGCTTGCTCGGACGCGGAGAGGATCCTGTAAGCTCACCTTCCCGCGATGACATCTTGGTCCCTGACAAAAGTTGCTAACACCTTATTAAACAGAGAGAACGTTATGCGAACCATCAATCAACACCGATTTCCTCTCTACGAGACCCGGCCTCTTTCCCTCCTCCGCCCAAGCGCAGGACCGGCGACCTGACACCGCCGCCCCCGCCCTCCCGACCTACCTCCACGAACCCGGCCGAGTCGCAGCAATACGGACAGCAACAGCAGTATGGGCACCAACAACAACATGAAGGAGTTGGGGAAGATGGGCCGCCGCCACCTCCGAGGCCATATCGAATAGACACCACCGGTCTTTCAACAGCACACTTACCGCCTCCTCCCGGCCGCAGAGACGGAGCCGATGGCCGACCTCCACCACCACCTCGCCCTTCTACCATCAGCGCAGGTGGCCTACCTTCTACCGGAGGACCGCTAAGTCTACCACCCAGACTACCGCCTCGATCATCTACAAATTCTCCGGGCTCACCACAAGCAGGCGATGGTTACCTAAACCAAGGCGCCGTAAGCCGCCTCGGCGCAGCGGGCGTCAACGTCCCCGGTTTCGGCATCGGCAGCGAGAAGAGCGCTGCAGCAACTACTTCGAACCAATCCCCTCTAATGCCACCACCCCCTTACGCCCCCATCAACCGTCCCGCTCGATCCACCACCACCAGCTCTACCTCTGGTACCACGGGCAGCGGCAGCTTCACAGACCAGGCCAAATCCCAATTCTCCAATCTCCAAAACCGCTTCTCTAAACTCACCACAGGCGGCACCTCTTCCTCTACTTCCCCCACCCCAGGGCCAACTTCCCAACCTTACTCCCAACCCTACCACTCCCTCCCTCCCGACTCTTCCACCACCTCCACCTCAACCTCCACAACCCCCACCCCCCCTTCTTCCAACTCCAACCGCCCCATCCTCCCCCCTCCACCACCCGCCTCTCGCGTCTCCCCCACTTCAACAGGCGGCACCCACCAAGAAGGCACGACCACGACAACAGGACAAGAAGGAGGAGGAACAACCTGGGCCCAAAAACAACAAGCCCTCAAAACCGCTTCGGCCTTTCACAAGGACCCTCGCTCCGTTTCTTTCTCAGATGCCAAGTCCGCCGGTGGGACAATAAATAACTTCCGCGCCAGACACGGGGACCAGATAGCGGCGGGGATGAAGACTGCTCAGAATCTTGGGGGGAAGGCGGCGGGTGCGGTGGGGAGTTTGAGGGATCGGTTTGGTGGTTCTGGTGGTTCTGGAGGTGGTTCAACGGGAGGTAGTTATGGTGGTAGTTATGGAGGTGCTGGGACGTCACAGCCGCAGCCGCCGCCGCCGCCGGTTGGGACCAGAACAAGAGCGGAGAGTGCTGCTTCACATGGACAGGGTCATGGGCAGGGGCATGGACATGGATACAGCGATTCAGTGGGATCTGCCACGGGCGTTGCGCCGGGAAGTCCATCTGCATCTGCGGCAATGGCTGCGGCCAAGAAGAAGCCGCCTCCGCCTCCACCGCCTAAGAAGAAGAAACCTGCTTTGATGATGGCGTCGCCTGTTCCTGCTCCGGGACAAGGGGAACAACAGGATGCGCCGTCGCCGCCGCCGCCGCCGCCGGTTCCGCTTGCTACGAGGCCTGCGTTTTAAGTTTGTGGTTAATGACGACAGGGGTGAAACATTATCTAGGTCGAAAGATTGTAATGTATAAGTTTTGAGTGAGTCGTTGGATAGGGTGAATAAGGCGCGTAGATTGATACGCGAGCTTTGATGATAGCAGGAAGGTGGATTGAGCTCAGGTGTATTTGGGTAGGTAGCTCGGGGTAGGTAGGTATCGGCAGGCAGACATGGATGATAGCGCCGATACGGATAGGATAGGATAGACACAAAGGTTCTCATTCAGGCACATGCATGATAGCGTCATACGGAGACGAGCAGGGCTGGGGGGAGGATGGACGTTGCCTACGGCAGGGAAAGGGATGATTCGAATTGCGACGAGGATATTCTGATAATCATAATCGTGCTTTTTAGCATCATATGGAAACGAGGGGCGTGTTTTGAGTTTTTGCGATCTGGATGTATCGTCATTCCCTCTTCAATCTGAAGCTGATCATGTCGATCACTAGTGGTCTGTCTGTCTACAGCTGTCGAGCGGTCGATTTTTTTACCGTATGTCAGATACAGACATGTCACAGAGAGCAGCAGAATGGCAAGCATTCAGTCGGTCGCAGATTGTAGCACAGCAGTAGAGTGTCATCAAATCATGTTCTGATATTGAAGCATATCATAACTCAAACAAATGGGGGGATATCGTTTCAGAACTTTTTTGTATTTTTTTCCCGAAAACCACAGGCCCGGTCCACGATCCAAATTTGCGCCGCTAGAAGAAGAAAAAACGCGTAATTTAGACCTTGGTCTCCTTGAGGCCGTGCTTCCAGACGACGACGTAAGGGGTGGTGCCGTCCTCGCGGTAGTTGAGGAGGACAACCATGCCGTCGGGGTTCATGGACTCGCCGGTGTAGAACTCCCAGTCCTTGAACTTGGCGAGGATGACGTTCTTGGCGAAGGCGCCGGCCTTGGTCTCGAAGTCCTTGATCTCCTCGGCGGACTTGCCCTGCTCCTGGAGGGCGGCCTTGACGGCCTTCATGTAGCCTGTATGGGGGGTTTTGCGTTAGCATCTGTATTGTGTGTAGTGATAGGGCGATGATGTGCTGCTGCCGCGCGCGGGCGGGTGCATTGAGGAGGTAGGATCGTAAGGGGGAGAGAGAGAGAGGCTGGAGAGAGGTAAACATAACATACCCTTAAGGTAGACGAGGTAGCCCTTCTTGTCGAACTGGGTGCTCTGGAGACGGAAAGAGTGGACAACGTTGTTGACCTTGACGGAAGTATCCTCGAGGGCCTCGTCCTGCTCCTCGGCGGAGGCGTTGGCACCAATGTCAACCTGGACGGCGCCCTCCTCAATCATGGCGCAGTCGACCTCATAGGCGATGCCATCGACCTCCTTGAGGTCGTAGGAGTCCGAGATGATCTCGTCGCCGGTGATGATATCCTGTACAATGCGAAAGAAGAAGCGGGGTTAGCAGCTGATGCGGATGCGTTGTCCTCGTCGCTTTGGATGCGACATTGGATGCGACGACATTGTGTGCTTCAGTTGTGTTTATGTCCGTGTAGAGGTAGTACTCACAGAGTAAATAAGCATTTTGACTGATTTGTTGACTGCGTTGCAGAAAGGAAGGAGGAGGGTTGGTGGTTGATGGACTTGGGGAGAACAAGGGCACGAAGACAAAATCGAAAGGAAGACCAGACGTTGGGACGCGGGTGGGTTAAATCCTGGGCGGGTGAAAAAAATGGAGGAAGGGAAGGGTGGGAGGGGCTCGGAGGGGCAAGTTCTGCTCGCGCTAAACCCAAGCGGGAATGGAACCTCCAACCCAATGCTCGAGACTTTCACCATGCGGGCGGGGCGCACGCTGTTGGCTACAATTTATTCGCGACGCCCACGGCTCATTGGGTATGATCAGGATGTGCGAAGATCAAAAAGTCCAGAACTTGACAGTTGAAACCGTCTTGTTGAGCCTCGACCACGATGCGAGTTCCAATTGCTCGTCTAGATGGCAATTCTCGACATATTGGGTTTTGAATTATTCCCAGTCCCAAGCTGGAGTTGAGGGAGTTGAGAAGAGGAAACATCTTTACGAGGAAAAGATCACACGAGTTGTGGTGCACCTGCCTGCTATTCTCACAACTTCCTTTTTCGTACAGCCTGTGAGCGATCGCGATCTCGTCGCAGTACCGCACGTCTAAAGCGCAGAAGCTGTGCATCTGCCAACTGTGCCTTCATCCTATCTCTTTCCACTCTTCACGCGTCGGTCTTTACGTTGTACTCTTCACCTCGAGTATCGGTTTGCATGAAATCCATCACATTGGAGTCGGGCACCCTTGGACTGGCGTTGTTTGTCCCTACTTAGCAAAACTCGATATGTTGCGCAACTCAATATGCTCTCATACACTGGCTCATCCAATGCCTTGCTACTAGCATGAGATCTCATTACTATAATGCTCGATAGCGATGTGTCAAAGTCTGCTGGCGTAATGCCAGTAGAGACCATCAAGGTTCTTCTGAACCACGGCTGGCAACTGCCCGAGTACCTTACCCACGTGGATGATTGGTCAGAGGTCAGGATGAAATCATAACCTTAGCGTTGTTATGGTAAACTGCTCAGCCAGGAATTGTAAACGCAATTTGACATCTTGCTCGACATAAACGGCGTACATACTTCAACATCATTTCACTCTGGATGAATTATCATGTGTCATCAAGCTGACGCTGACGGCCACGACCGGCCTCGCCGAAGAGGTTGGAGACCCGCGGATGCCGAAGTGGAGACCAAGTCCAGCTGACTGCCGGCCAAGAACACGGCTCGGGGACGGCAGTCAAGGCCGCATGGCGCGGCGGTCTGTGACCGTTCTGTGACCGCAGATCCCGGGACATTGGCCGGAACTCGGGAGGAACGGTAAGAACCGAACCCCGGTGGACACAACGCGCTGGTGGAGTGGTTGATGAAATTTGAAAGCCTCGGATCCTTGCCAAGTACCGGTGCCAATTGTCCAATCACACAACTTGGAACCTGTCAGACGGCGGTGGACCACATTCCGACGAGGTGTGTGTTCGGGGTCTAGGGACCTTGCTGGAAACCGATGCTTTTGAGCTTTTGGCATTCAAGGGATTTTGCGGAGGTGGCGGCGCAGAAAGTCGATTCTCTCCAACAAGGCAAAGGAAGGCGAGGCGAGGCTCCAGGGCGGGAGGCACGGAGCTGAACATCTCCTGTCAGTTGTCGATATTGATAGGCTCGTCCAGCCTTATCACCGTACCCAACTGAACGTGATGGTGCATAAACTCGATGCGGTGCCCCTGCCAAGACTGTGCATAAGCTGTCACATTCATCACACCAAGGTGGGCAGATATCTGGGGGAAAAGGGGAAAGTTGGGATGGTTTATACTCTTTTGAGAGCAACACATTCAAGACATGTGTAAGCCACATACAGTCCTACAGCAAGCCAGGCTCATGGGTCGAGGCCTTATACCGGTGACGGGTGATGACCACGGCATGTAAACCATGGCGGAGTGTCGGTGGTTTTGATAAGCCGGAGGGTGGCACGATAAAACAGCAGACGCGGAAGATCGGACCAAAGCGAAATTGATGGGCAAGAACATTGCAGCTCTTCCCACTTGGCAGATCCTACCTGAAAACACAATGGGCTGTCCGGCATCCGGCATCTTTTGATTTTTGCCCAAAAATCTGCCAGGGCGAGCAGGGGGAATTCGCTTCTTTCCCTTCGGATTGGGGGGCGGCAAACCGAGCGAAACGGCGAACGCCACTCGATAGGCGGTCCTGGATTTTTGTACATGGGACCGCGACTGTAGAACCACTAAAACCCGCCAATTCTCCACTGATCTCGATTCCAAGTCCGACCTCAGCGCTCACTCAGTCCACTGCGCAGTATCAGTCAGCGGCTTCACTTTACTTACAATACATTCTCCCTTCCCATCCTCCGTCCCGTCTTTTCCAAAAACACTGACGTTCACCGACACTCCTTCATTGCCAATCTGTATCAGTTCGTCCTTTGTCTTTCTGGAATCTGTCTATATAATCGCCTTACTTCACCATCATCCCCACTTAAAACTTGGGCGTCCAGCAGCGCGAGTCCCGTCTTGATCGCTGCCGACCTTATCGCCGCCAAAATACGATAATTCCTCAACCCGTTGATGGTCTTCACCGACACAGCAACCGGTCGAACCATGGCCATGATGGCTAACACAACAATCACCTCGGGCCTACCGCCCTTGCCCGCCTACGAAACCCGGTCGCTTCCGGACCTGCTGCCGTGGATTTCGGACTTTTGGCTGTCGCTTATCCTGCCGCACATCGCCTACTGGGTCGTATCCATGTTCTTCCACATTGTCGACGTCTACGACCTCTTCCCTCAGTATCGCCTACACACCCCCGAAGAAATCAGCCAACGTAATCTTGCGTCCCGCTACGAGGTCGCCCGCGATGTCCTCCTCGAACAAGTAATCCAGATCGGCACCTCGGCTGTGCTAAATCTCCTCGACGACCAGCAGCTCACCGGACACGAGAACTACGAAGTTGCCGTCTGGGCGACGCGCATCCGCCTGGCTCAGCGTGGCCTTCCCACCATCCTCGGTCTCGTTGGACTGAATGCCGGCGACCTTTCCAAGACCATTGCTGGCTCATACCCGCTACTTGCTGGCGCGCTTGCTGGCGGTTTCTACCCATCCCTCTTCGAGCTCGATGACATGGCCGGCACGGCTGTTCCCGCGTTCGCGTCCTGGGAGATTCTCTTGGCCAAGGCCATCTACTGGATCATCATTCCTGGCATCAAGTTCTGGTTTGCCGCTTTTGTCCTCGATAGCTGGCAATACCTCTGGCACCGCGCCATGCACATGAACAAGTGGATGTACAGTAAGTTCTCTAAAACACACCGCCTAAATTTCCATGCAGCTGAACCACCCCCACTAACACCTGCTTCCCTCCAACAGCCAAGTGGCACGCTCGTCACCACCGTCTCTACGTTCCCTACGCCTACGGTGCCCTCTACAACCACCCCGTCGAGGGGTTCGTGCTCGACACCCTCGGTGCCGCCATCGCCTACAAGTGCTCCTTCATGACCTCGCGCGAGGGCATGTTCTTCTTTGTCGGCAGCATGATGAAGACGGTCGATGACCACTGCGGATACGCGCTGCCCTGGGACCCCCTGCAGCACATCACCAGCAACAACGCCGCCTACCACGACATCCACCACCAGAGCTGGGGGATCAAGACCAACTTCTCCCAGCCCTTCTTCACCACCTGGGATAGAATCCTCGGTACCATGTGGAAGGGTGACACCTCGATCAAGTACGAGCGCACGAGGGCCGCGGCGGCCAACAAGAAGAAGGGCGTCAAGGGTGAAGAGACCAAGGACGAGTAAAATAATTGGCATACACTCAGAGTAGGGCGGGGCCCTTCTGCTGAGGACTGAGGAGTTGTGATACTTATACAGACTATTTCTGTTGACGGTGGTAATTTTTATTTCTGTTGAAGAGTTATCGCTCTTTCCACGAAACGTGGTTAGGGGAACATCTATACTGATGTAACCCCCACTGCGTCTTCCATTAAGAGAAGGGGACGACGCCATGATGGTTTTGGATGATGGAAAGGGGACGGCGAGAAAGAAGAACAAAGCCAACAAAGAAAAAAGAACATACCTAACTATCCGGGGCATTGGGAAAGGCGTTATACCACATACGTATGTTGTTTTCTTATAGTTATCTCTCTCTTTCTTCGTTTTTAACGCCCGGCTTATGGCTTCAGGATTATTATGCAACAGTTGATGAGGGAGGGATGGGAAAGGCAAAGGCAAAAAGGGAAGGGAAGGAAGGGGAAAGGATGAACTTGGATTGGCTGTTCATAATGAAGGAAGGGGATGGCGGTTTGTTGCAAATGATGTTTGGGTTCCATATGAAACTTTTTTGAGGTTTGTCGATTGTACAAAAGAGTTGTAACAAGACAGACAGACAAGGATGGAAAAGGGAACTGAACTGAGGAAGAGAAGGAGTGTTGTATTCACTTCGCTCACTCGCTCTTGGATGAGGACGGCTTGGGAATGGCACTCAACTTGTCTAGATAGCCAGTTATCTGGGTTATCTGGGGAGGACCGTTGCCTGCCCTTGACGACTCATGTAATGGTAATATGAAATCAAACCTTTGATCACACAACTGCTTTGTTTCTACCTGGTGCCGTGACGAATATCACTCATAACATACCTACTAGCCAATAGTTTGGTTATTATCGTGCTACCTCAGAAATCATCTAACAAGGAACTACCTGCTTCTTTTCCCGGCTTGTGGCTGTCTGGCTGTCTGTCCAATCTCTCACCTTCACACCCGCAACGCCATAACGCCGTGAGCTGAGACCGTGGCTTGCCTCCATCAGGCTGAATTCGACCCGTCGGTAGTCTCTCCTCAACACAACTCCCACTTTCCGTCCGTCCGTTACCGTTCGGGCGTAGGTCAACGAAGCCACCGCGGAGATAAACTACCGAGTTGATCCTTACCTCTACCTGGTGCTGATGACGAGGGTAAGTCCAGCTATTAGCTATCAGCCACCAGAGTGTCGGGATACGTAACGGCGAGAGGGTATGGACCAAAGGTCTGGGCCCAAGCCTTCGCATTTTCAGCTCTGTCCCAGCCCGCCGGGTCGGGTCGATTGATCCAAACAAAATCATTGAGCACCAAGGAACAGCCGAGTGAGTGATGGCATGAGAGATTGGGGACCCGATAAGGTTCTTGACTCCAGGTAGGTAAAAATATCCTACTTGGTACCTCTACGAAAGAACACTTCGAGTAGATAGCTTTTGTCGTCAGGGTGGTGTATCTCTAGTCGGAGGTAGGCAGTGGTAAGATTGTCTCGTGTGGAAAAAAATTGGAGATAGTTTCCTTCTTCTTTATGGGCATTTTTGCAGCATGTTGGCTTTGGATGGTGGTTAGTCTCTGCTCGTTTTTGGCTGTTCGTGGGTTGAAGGAGTGGTGAAGACTGAAGAGGGATAGCTGGCTGATAGTCCAGGCACGACATCCCTCGCCTGGGTATATGCCTACTGTGTACAAGATCATCACCCGAGACTTCTCACGACAGAGCTTCTCACGAGTTGGGTGGACTGGACCATCCAATAGCTTGATACTCAAGAGTCGGAATTCACTACCTCTCTTGTTTACGAAGGCAAGATAGACCAGGGCTTAGGGCTGAATCCGGCATTGGAGATGGAGTAGTGGTGGTGGTGGAACATGGCTTCCTTCAACCACTCTCTCGGATCCCATCCTGTCACTTGTCACTTCCAGGTGGTCAATTGGAGACAAACCGTCCGGGGCAGCGGAAAACAAATGGATGGACCGATGGACGCAGTGCCGCACACAATTCAAAGGGTTAACAAACAAAGCAAATCTGACCCCCTCACAAACAAAGAAAATCTACGTAAAAATTAGATAAATCAATTCAAATATGGGGTTAGATTTGAATTGCTTCCTTTACATCATTTGTTTCGTCAGAGCCATGAAATTTTTGGCTATACATACCTCTCCGGTGCATATAGTGTGATTTTTGGTATAGACGGTCGGGTGCAAATACAGGCGCATCGATAAAAAAATATCGTATTTTGCCCGGGCAACGAGCGGATATAGTACTTTTGAGCGCAACTTTCGGGTCTTTCTTTCTCACTCCCTCCCCTACCCGCGGTAGATATAAGGGTTTATAATGACAGAGGAGGCACGGCACAACTACCGGAAGGATCATATGTACCGGAAAACCGATATTCCGAAGCAAATCTGACAAAGCAAAGCAAATTCCCATGTAAACAAAGCAAATCTGACTCTAAATCAACAAATCAATTCAAATCTAACCCCAGATTTGCTTTGATTTGCTTTATGTGAAACACTGGATGGACGGACGGGAAAAGTGAAAATGTGATGGCTGGTAGTCCCGGTGGCGTATGGGGGTGGCTGGCTTTTAGATTGAGGTTGATATCCGTTTTTCCTTGGAGGGTGATGGAGATTGTCTGACGTCGGAGATACCTAATAGTAGATATTGAGAAAAAGGTTGAGGAAGGGGCTCACCTCACGTACCTTCCTCCAAACATGAGTGAGGAAGAGAAAGGGAAAGAAAGGAACGTGGAAGCAGTCCATACAGTTTGGAGTTTACCTTGGCACGCTTCTGCGTCCAGTATCGTTGTGTTTAACTTGATTGAACACTTTTTTCGTTCCAAGTGTCCTCCGTCGCCCACCATTGAATGAGGTAACCTTAAACGACATCCGCTAACCCATTGTTCTCACCATACCTTGGTACCTTGCAGAAAGGGTATACTGCTCCCTTGCCCAAAAAAAAAAAAAAAAACCAAAAAAAAACATCATGACGAAACTCCAACAACACATTGTTTGCTCTACCCACGATCCTCCTCTCTCCCGAAACAATTTCGTAACCGTTAGGTCCTGCTTTATCTCTTCTTGCTACTACACTCTTTATCTGTTGCTTTCTCCCACACCTACCTAAGTCCCAGCCGCTTTTCCCACCAAGTGAAGATAAAGATGGATAATCCCAGCTGTCAACTGCCGGTGGCGTCCCCCTTCATATTTGAAGTTAATCACTCATATCTCCCTGCGCCACTTGAAGGACTTAGGACTTACCTTCTCTACTTACCCCGTGTCTTGGGTCGGAGATATCTTGGTTCTTGCGGAAAAGCAGGCTGGAGAGTGATTTGTGAAGTCTAGTGAGAAGAGATGGGTTGTGACATGGAAGGTAGGGAGGGAGGGGGGTGATGTTGGTGAGGAAGTGGTGTATACCTCTAGGATGCTGATTCTTATCAGATGCTCTTGATGGGAGGTTAAGTGAAGGTACAGCGAATAGGAATACAGGAAGCGCAGCAAGCACGGCGCAAAGGCGGTATCGAAGTTTACTCGATATGCATCATACATAGTGAAGTATGTCTCTACCATTCCTCCAGTCGTATAAGCCGTGGCCTTGTACGTAACTTTGTCATAATGTATATTCGCCAACTCTACCACCGTTCTTATGCTTCTTCGTGCCTGCTTACTTCATCAAGCACACTCACCATCACAATCACGATAAGGCAAGGCAAAAGCAAAAAATGTAAGAAAACGAAGCCCAGCCATCTGCCGTGTCCGCTGTGGTGAAACCGTGAGACACAAAAGCGCAAGGCGTTCGAGTCTCGTGTCTCCGTGTCTCGTGTGTCTCGTGTAACCATTCACGAAAACGTCCACGTACGTCCAAGCCGCCCCAGATGTATGATGAAGGCGTCGTTCCTACTGCAACTGTCGTCCTCCATTCGGGATTTCCCCGGCACCCGAAAGAGCGGTCGGTGGTTTTTGGCTGGGATAGGATGTCCATTGTCCATCCAGTCACTGTAATGCCATACATTGCGGAGGAGACACAAGAGACGACTTGAGGTGTACAGCAGTCGTAACTTGGGTAACTTGGGCTGTGACATGTGCCTCTTGTGCCTCTTTGTGTCCATACTACCAGACTCGGTACACTAGTACCACTGTACCTACCTAGTAGGAAGATGAATGGAAAGCTTCGAGAAGATTAAAGATTGGGGTTGCAGATCTGGTCTGTTTCAAAGTGCTGGGTCTTGGAATTGTTGCTGACTGGAAACATTTCTTGGTGAAGGCACCTGAACTTGAGAACTAGTGTATGGATATCAAACCTACGATCGCCCTTCTCGGAAATTTCAAGGTTATCTGACCATCACTCGCCCTTTGTGCGTGTAAGAACTAGGAAGTAAATGAAGTGAAGTGAGCAACAAGTAACAACATCCTTGGCGACCCCTGATCACCATTGAGTGCCTGGGTAGCTAGTGCCTAGTGGTGGTCAGGATGTCAGGATGCAAGGGAGAATCTCAAGAAATGGCGAAACATTTCGGATTGATGAATGGTGATGATGATTGATGCATGGAAGCCTCGTCATGACTCGTCGCAACTCGTGCTCGGTAAGGTAATACCAGGAGGACGGCACGACGGTTCGGTTGGTCGTTTACCTTTGACATGGGCATCATGGGCACATGGGAGTGGTGGTTTCTCAGATTTGTGGCTTGCAGCAGCAGCGAGTTTTCTTGTCATTGTCATTGTCACTCTTCTGTTCAGCACACTGGCTCAGACGCTTGTGGTCGACGAAGTGATGTAGCGGCGCTGTGGGCAACCGAGTCGGGACGCGCCAATTCCCGCTGAGGCGTTGGTTGCTTTTTGTGACGTCGTCGTACAATGTGTGTTTTGGGAGCGTTAGGATGAGTTAAAGCTATCACGGACACGGTAGGTAGACACGGTGACGGATGGATGGACTCGGCAGTGAGAAATGGAGGATGATTGCATTCGTTTGCCGAACGGTTTGGGAAGTTTGAAGGTTTGAAAGACAACAATGAATGATGGGATTCGAAAACAGCGATGGAATTTCATCATCCCCGTCGTCGTTTGGATGAGGAAATTGATGGTGGATTGGGGATCCTTGTGTGGTGCCGAACCTTTTCGGCACCGAGTCGACTTCATTTTCAAAATGTGCATCGTGGAAAAGCAGATTATCGTGCAAAAGGAGAGGAGTGCCCGGAGAGTTTATTCGATTGATCAATGGAGTCGAAGATGAAAAGAAGAAAGAAAGAGGAAATGATGGACGTCCCCGGYCTTCGCACACACCCCACACACAGCGTTAAAAGTGGAGCCAGTCCGAGTTGAAGCAAGGTCTCCACTCCGTCCTGTTTCGGATGAACGTGATGATGGCCCGTGCTTGTGCCTTGCTAATTGACAATCTTTGGCTTCTGTCTCGTCAGTCGTCAGTGTCTCTCGCCTGTTTCGTTCCCGTCAACCACGCAATGAAGACGGGATCAAGCGAAATAAGACGACGTCGATTTCCCACAGCTGGCCATCACCCATAAAAAAACACAATGACAGCCAGCTCTCCAATGAAAAGGAACAATGCGACTGCGCATCGGCTATTCCCGAAAAGGGGACCAAAGCGAACAAGGACCAACCATTGACGTGGAAAGCGTGCGATTGGAAACCCAGGGGGAGATTCGATCGACAGATTCAATGGAGACTCGCTGCGAACAGGCAGCTCTGAATTTTGAATTTCTGGAGAGAAAAACTTCCATTCTTGGGTCAGTCAGCCTGGCAATGCCTGGCAGTGCGTGGGAACCATGTCTTCTCCCATTGATGCCATTGCCTGCTTGCATCAGGCTGAGACACCGATGCTGCCGGCAACAATGGAAATTGTCAAGATGAACTTGCCCATCCATTTGTATCCATCATCCAAGGACCATCTCCGTGGCTTTGGCTGAGCTGACACTGTTGAAGGAAAGATCCAATGAATGTTGGACATATCGTACCTTCCGCATTCTGCAGTGTTGCCCTCTGTCGTCAGCCTCTATCAAGGAAGCCGGCCTTCCCGTCCATCTTGGTCAACGAACATGATGCTGCAATCCCAAGACTTTCCATCACACAATGCTCAACCAGTCACTCTGCAGAACGTATCCAGTATCACTGCGTCACCAGTCTCAGATATCAGGTTGTGCTGTGCAGTGTTACACTCAACTAAACGTTGATCTTTTTTCTCTTCTTTCTGGAGACTCCGGCAGTCCCCAAATCCGGGGCCATCTCTGATATCTTCGAGTATTCCCATTTAATATCTGAACCGCAACTCTGCAACCCAAAACAGAGGCTCAGCAACACACAACCACATCACCACATCCAACAACACAATCAATCTCGCACATGGTCCACATGGTCGACAGGGTCTGCTAACACACTGTAGCATGAGCTGAGCCCTGGCGAGATTACCCGTGCATGGACCCGACCCAATCTCTGCCACTCCCAGCCACAGATTCTGCTCAAGAACCACGATTTCAACACCCATACCGGGACCCCTGGACGATTCTGAAGCCATCCTTAAGGGTATGATCTTTTTTGGGATGGGGAAGCTCATTCCAGCGTTTTTTCCTGCTTTTTCTTGCCAAGTTTCTTTTTCCGAGGCCCGCTAGACTGATTTGGGTAGCAGTTTTACGGGTCGATGTGTCCGTCAGACTTCGGAATGAGAA
>RANY01000781.1:0-17203 GCA_009805235.1 Neurospora pannonica FGSC 7221
GCGGACGGCTGGTGGGCGAGGAACGGTGTTGCGGATGCGGTCGCCGCCGGCTCCGCGGCGAGAGGTGTTTAGGGGTGGGACAACCTCGAAGCGAGTGGGTGGGATGCCCTCATATTGGGCCATCCAGTCGTCCGGGTTCTCTTTGTTTTCGCCGTCGGCGTCCGGCTCGGTTTTGGCTTTCCGGTCGTGGTCGTCATTGGGGTGGACAGAGCCGTGGACGGAGCCGTTGGGGAAGAGACCGTTGGTCTTAAGGACGGATCGAGGGGAGATAACTTCGGGCTGGATGATGCCAAGCTCATTGGGCTCGGTTGACTCGAGAATTGTTGGAGCTGAGGTATCAATCTCCATCTTCTGGACCTGGGTTGCCAGACCATCCGGTTGAGAAGCATCACCGTCGATGCCGGTTCCTTCCTCGACCGTTGGCTTGGCCTCCTCGTCCTCCCTAGGGGCGATGGCGTTCAGTGCTGGCCCAAGCTCAAAATTTGTGGCATTGCTCCGGCCCATAACATAAGGAGTCCATGTGAGGGCTTTGGGTTCCAGCTGAACGTAGTTCTTGGCCTCCCATTTCGCGACGTATTCCCGATAGTAAGGTAGATCGACGCGGAAGGCATAGATTTGTGTTTGGGGATCGCGTACCAAACACCTCAAGCCCTCGAGCGACGAAATGACGTCGTCTGGCGTGAGACCCGTGTCGTCGGAGATTTTCTTGATGCTGAGACCCTTCTTCTCTTTGGGATCGCCGGAGCAGTTCTCAAGGAGGTACTTGCACATCACCAGCCTCCAGTAGTTCCTGTATGAGACCAAACCCATGTCCGAGAGGGGCTTCTCTGGAGAGCCAGTCTTTTGCTCGACCCTGGTCAGGAGGTAGGAGAAGTCGATGAGTAGATTGCCGTATCCTTTCCGTTGGTGGATAGGTAATGTGAGAATGCAGGATACGTTGTTCTGACTACTAGCTCGCTTCTCCTTGGAGAAGTAGCCGACGAAATGGTAACCATACTGGTCATACTCACAGAGGACGTAGAAAAGGAAGGGTTCTACATCGTAGTAGAGGGTCTTTGACCCAAGGAAAAGCTTGGCCAGCAAGCAGAGGTTCTGGCAGTAGACTGGATTTTTGCGCCCGTCGACTTCGAACACAGAGATCGAGCCGTGACGATAGATCTCGTCGCCTGGTGGATGTTTCGCGGGGCACTTGAGCTTGTGCCTCCACGCAACATAGTCGGAGTTCATGTACTTGAGGCAAAACTCGCAGATATATAGGACCCGGTTCCTGCTGTATTCCTCGGGATATGGTGCCGCATACCATGTGTCGATCTCCCAGCCTCCGAACTCGATGCACTCGATTTGGCTGGCTGGACCGGCGGTCTTCTTGGACTTCTTGACAGGGGCTTCAACCTCTGCTTGCATCTTCAGGAGTCGTTGTCGCCATTCCTCCTCGGCCATTTGCTTCGCTTCATCGAATCGCCGACGATCCTCGGGCTGCGGTAATGTCTTAGATGTATCCGCCTCGGCGTCGGTGAGGATGCCGCCGTAGGGTTTTCCTTTGAGCTCATCCGTCTCCTTGTCGTAGAAAGAATAAAATGGTTGGGTGTAGCTTGTGCTAGCAAACGGTGCCGTGGAAGATTCCATTGCATCTGCTGCTGCGGCCGCCCTGCGTGACCGACCTGACCTTCCTGATGTCTTACGTCCAGAACGTCCTGAACGGCCGGATCGACCTGATCGGGCAGACCGACTTGATCGCTTGCTGTTCCCCTTAGGTGGCTGCGATGTTATCTGCTGTAGCTTGGTGGGGTCTACACGCATGCGCAGCAAAATGCTGCTTCGTGTCTTCTTGACGATGTTGACCAGGGCCGTGGGATTGGAGATCTTAATTCGCAATGACCGGGCCGATGTCGGCCTGGCTTGTTCGTCCTGGCCGACTGTGCTGTCGTTGGGTTCTTCTTCGGTGCCCACGGTGTTCCGGCGTCGCTTCCTAAGGCTTATTACGTGCTCGGTGGGTTCTACTGAAGACGTCTTACGTTTCCTAAGTACGCGAGACCCATCCATAGGATCCTCGTCCAGCACTAGTTGATTGAAGACGGAGTGGGAATCCGGGTTTGTGTTTTTTTGGGGAGGCAGAAGGTCCCTTGCCAGCTTTGGTGCTGAGGCCCTGCGGGTGGTGGGGTGGGTTGTGGTTTCCGTCCCATTCACTTGCGTCGGCTCGTGATTCTTCCCCGCGGCGGTTTGTGACCCTTCACTGGCGCAGTTCGGGCATTTCCAGGTGTCGGGTGCTAGTTTTGTCAGTGGATGGGGTTTAACGTGAATGGGATCATGATTCGTGAGAACTCCATTCGTACCTTGATCATTGGGCAGAGCATTCGCTTCCCTTGCACACTGCTGGTGGGCTACTACTTGTCAGCTTCTAACTCTTGCTCCTGCCAGTTCGTAACCCATCCGGTAATTTTCAACAAGACAAGATGTACTAACCGTTTTCCCCACAGCCGGAACATGCAAGATACTCTTCGAATTCCTCTGCCGGGTCGTGGTCTTCGTCTTGTTTACAGAACATGCAAAGTCCACTATCTCCCTTTTCGGAACCCTCATCATCATCGTCCTCGTCTCCCGCAGGTTCGTGCTCAGCTGCATCTTCCCAGTGTGCCTCGTCTTCAGATTCCGCATCACTGACGCTCGCCGAACTCGCTGACGAATGGTCGTCTTCCTCCTCGCTTTCACTTTCGCTATGGTCAGTTTCACCCGGTTTTATTTTGACGGCCCCGACACCCTCGTCGTCGTCGTCTTCATCATCCTCATGGTCTTCCTCCATACTTGGCAGGTGCTGTTGCGACGTATGTTCCTCGGAGTGGACAGAGTCGCCCTCGTCTCCTTCGGCATCCTCATCAAACCCCTCGTGGTCTTCACCTTCGTGTTCCTCCTCTTCGCCATGTTCATCACCGGAGTCTTCGTGGTCGTCATGGTCACCATGACCGTCGTGGCTGTCTTCGTCCGAGTGTTCGGCATCGTCGCCTTCGCCCATTTCCTCGTCGTGGTGGTCGTTCTCTTCTTGTGCATCGTGCATCTCTTGGTCTTCGTCGGCCTCGCTAGGCTCGGGTTGGGCGTTGATCTGAGAGATCTCGGAGGTAATAGTAACTTCGTGGACCATTGCGACGTCCCCGTCACTGGTACTGGCCTCAACCTGCTGTTCCGACATCATGACGCTCTGTTGCAGCTCCTCCGCCCTGAGTTGTTCGTCGGCCATTGCAGGTTGTGTGTTCTGTTTTGTTCTTGTTGGTTGTCCGCTTTGTTCTCAGCACCCAGCCTGGCTTCCCGCACGGGCACCCCTTTGGCAAGTCTCGTCAAGCGTAACCAGGCCAGAGGGCGCTCATACCAACTAGCTGAAAGTTGGTGTTTCGGGCGTTATCATGCCTGGAGGTGAATGTGTAGCGTAAGGCGACCGTAGATTATATATCGGCGACAATGTTTTGTGTGGTTGTGGTGCTTGGAGGCCGCAGCTGCAAGAAGCTGGTGTCTACCGTAAGCAGGTGATTGTTTGCGACAGCTCGAAAGGGGGTTGAAAACGCGCTGATCCGGGGACCAAGGTTGGGTGAATCGTGTTGTTCTGCGGTCGCACTGGGTAGATGGTGTCAAAAGACGCGTCGCGGAGTGGTTCTTTCGTCGTAGAGGGTCGTGGTGAGTGCTGAAAGTGCCAATGTTCTTGTTCGCGAAGTGTTCTCCCTGAGAAGTTGCCCGTCCCTTTGGAGTTCCAGACGCCCTTTCCCATCGAAGTTACGTTACGGGCCGATGTACGTGCAAGGGTTCACGTGCTTAGTCATCCGTAGTGCAACCGCCAAGCTTCAAGCTCCTGCGGGTCCAAGCGGGTTGGCGGGGGGTCACTGCTCCACTGGAAACATTCGACCGAAAGCTTCCATTTCCAGTTCCTTTGGGCGCCTGAGGCATCCACGGCCCGTCTCCGCCAATTCGTTGACGCTCCATCTGCCATCACCAAACTTGGGACCTGTATCCCGGCCAACTGCTGAGCTGCGGATTGTCACGAAGAGAAGCCACAACATACCTACACCACTGCGCATAGGACTTTAGGTCAGTTCTGCGTGCCCAAAGTCATTATCACTGCTTGGCTAACCGAATTGATCAGGTCCAGAAAAACCGCCGCGATGCCTGTCCCCTTCGAGGCCCTCATTCCCTATGCCATCATCGTCACGGTAAGCTCCACCGGATCAGTGCGCTCGGAGCGGGGTGGGGGAATCGGGTCCGCTGACGGAAGTCTAGATGTTCGGCGTCACGGGCGCCGGCCTGTCTGCCATCAAGACTGCCCAGAACGGCGGCAAGAAGGCGAGATGGTCGTTGGATACCTGGGATAGAGTACGTTGACCCTCGGCCACTCGTTGATGTCATGGGCTAACTGTTGTATAGCAAAGTACGAACCACTTATACCTGCGAATTACACGAGTCATGACACACCTTCGTGCACATCCACCCTGACAGCCACTGACGATTGGTGCTTTTATAGTGATGGATCGCGACCGCAGACTTACCGGATGGTTACGAGGGCAAACAGATGCCGCAGATGCGCCCTATGGGTTTGAGTACAACAACCCATGGAGAGTATGTTGTTCGGTCTTCCAACGTTTACGATACAGATGGACTTACACAAGCATCTTCAGGTTGAGAAACGATTTTCGTAATTGGTCAAACGACGTTCAAAGCAACAACTTCCAGGGCGGAAAGTCGAGAGGACTATCGAGAGAACCAGGCTCACCAGCGATATCACGACGACCGCACCGACGACACTTACCGTTACGTTCCACGATATCAATACGGCGCCCTATTCGGACCATACCAGCCGTGCGGGAAAACAGAACGCTTAGATACAGGCTAGGTAGACAGCACTGCCTAATGGTGCTTCCACAGAGTATAGAATGCTTTTCAGATCTGAATCTGTGCTCTATTCTTGTTGAGACCCTCCAAGAGCATGCACGCCTGGCAAATCTCCTGGCTTGACATGTAACCGCAGCGCTTGCAGTTACCCAGTGTCTGTCGTGTTACTGGCTTGGAGTTCTTGTTCGTCTTCAAGGGCACTGCGCCGTCTGTCTCTGATTCCGCTGCCTTACCGGCCAAAGAAAGCCTTGAGACGTCCACCTCAAGGCCCTCCGCAGCCTCATTCTCTCTCAGATGCTTCTCCATGGCGGCCATCTCATTGCCAGAGGCAGCTCCGTTTGAACCACAGCCGCTAATGCCACCATCATCCTCTGCATCAGTTGCGGCGGGTGTCTTGGACTTGCCCTTGCAACCACAAGATGAAGCCGACTCTCCTGGTACTAGTCGCGCCATGTCCTCGCCGCTACGGAGAATATCCAGAATAGCGCTGGGTCGTATCCTCTCCAGCTGCTTGATCAGAGCTCTTGCGCTGCCACGGAACGCCTCCGGGCTGTAAATGCACTCTGTGCTGAAGTAGTCCAGCTTCTTGTGATGCGCATACATGACAATCTCCTTTTCGTAAGCATACTTGAGCGGCTTGCTCCTCTTGACATCCGAACTGTCGTCTCCAGTCACAATGTTCGTACTCCGTGCCAGACGGCCCATATCTCCCCGAAGTAGGTTCATGAGGATCGTCTCCGCCACATCATCAGCGTTGTGTCCCGTGACCACGTGCTTGATGTCGAGCATCTTGGCTCCGCGATCGAGCGCCTGTCGTCGGAACACACCGCAGTATGTGCAGTTTCCCTTCTTGCCGATCGTCTCGACGACCTGGTCCATCGTCCACCCGTAGAGCTCATCGTACCCCACGATCTTCAGCGGCATATCGTACTGCACGGCGTTTCGCTTGACTGTCTCGAGGGAGTCGTCCCGGTAACCCTTGATGCCTTCATCGATACTGAGTAGAACGAGTTCGAGTCCGTAGTTGTAACGTTCGTTGAGGGTTTTGAGAACCGAAGCGAGCACAGTTGAGTCCTTGCCGCCTGATGCGCCGATAGCCACCCTTTCGCCTGGGAAGAACAGCTTTGATGATACGATGGTGTGATGAACTTCCTCCTCGAATAGTGTGAGGAAACAACCCTTGCAGACTCTGGCGTGGTTCTTTGGGCGCTTGATGTTTGCTCGCTCGGTTTTGCAGATGGCGCAAAGTGCTGGAGCCATCTTGGCTGAGGTGAAGGGTGATGAGTGCAAGACTGAGATGGGTTGTCGTCGAAAGATTCAGGTTTCCTTAATCCGCGGGGTTTATTATGCTGGGGAAATCGCCGGCTGGATTTTCAAGTGTCCAGATCCGGGTTCACTTGCAGATATGCCGGTGCAGTCATCAACAAATGTTTGTGAGGGACGTCAAAGGAAGGCATCAGCGTTTAAGACTGGCCTGGACCTGACCAAAAAATGCGATAAGCAACATTGATACTACGCCGGGGGTGTGCCCAAGAGGAAGCTTGCTGTAACGCCCCACCCTGTCCTCAATCCAGCCACAGCTCGACGGCCCGTCAGCCCCCACAGAGTGGACACCAGCCGCAAAATATCCGCCAACCCTAAAAATTCACCACCACTTTTTCTCCGCGCGTTGGAATTCTCGATTTTGAATCTTTGACTGTTGCACCTCACGTACACTTAGGAACCTGAGCCAACGCCGATAATCAAAATGGTAAGCACCTAAACGACTACGACTCGATACTCACGACCTCTGCAATCGTCTTTACGACGCGCGCATGTGGGAAATGTTGGGAATGCTCTCGATCTCTGATTGAGTTGCATGTTTTCCGCTCGTCGGTCCTTCGGGGCCGCGGGTGATGACCTGGCTTGAGTTGGATCCGCGTGCATGGCAGAAATGCTTGCCCGGCCACTCTCTAGAGTTAACGAAGACTGAAGTCAAATGGACCAAAACATTTACTGATGTCTTCTTCTCAATGATAGCCTCAGAAGTCTGGCAAGAAGGCCGCTCCGGCCCCCTTCCCCCAGGGTAAGGCTGGCAGCAAGAAGGCGCCCAAGGTAAGCAAAAACAGCTCCATCCCCATCCGCCTCATGGCGACGTTCCCCGAGTCTCGGTGTGCTAACATGCAAGTAGAACCCTCTCATCGAGAAGCGCCCCCGCAACTTCGGCATTGGCCAGGCTATCCAGCCCAAGCGCAACCTCTCGCGCATGGTGAAGTGGCCTGAGTATGTCCGCCTCCAGCGCCAGAAGAAGATCCTCAACATGCGCCTGAAGGTGCCCCCTGCGCTCGCCCAGTTCCAGCAGGTTCTCGACAAGAACACCGCTGCCCAGGCTTTCAAGCTCCTCAACAAGTACCGCCCTGAGACCAAGACCGAGAAGAAGGAGCGTCTCCTCCAGGAGGCTACCGCCATCAAGGAGGGCAAGAAGAAGGAGGATGTCTCCAAGAAGCCCTACGTTGTCAAGTACGGTCTCAACCACGTTGTTGGCCTCATTGAGAACAAGAAGGCTTCCCTCGTCCTCATCCCCAACGATGTTGACCCCATCGAGCTCGTTGTCTTCCTCCCCGCTCTCTGCCGCAAGATGGGCATCCCCTATGCCATCATCAAGGGCAAGGCTCGTCTCGGCACTGTCGTCCACAAGAAGGTATGAAGCATCCGACAATCCCACAGATGCAGCATGCAGTGAATTAACATGTTATCTCTCAGACCGCTGCCGTCCTCGCCATCACTGAGGTCCGCACTGAGGACAAGAACGAGCTCGCCAAGCTCGTCTCCGCCATCAAGGAGGGCTACGTCGAGAAGAACGAGCAGGCTCGCCGCCAGTGGGGTGGTGGCATCATGGGCATCAAGTCCCAGATGAAGATTGCCAAGCGCAAGAAGGCTCTCGAGAACGCCATCAAGGTCTAAATTTGACCTAATGGTGTGACCGAACACGGTTGGGACATGGCGTTTACACTATCGGTTGGCGTATTGGACATACCAAAATCAGATCAGGGTCAAATGAACTGCCTACTTCCGCCGTAGCAGATGTCCCAAGGTTGCTTTCAGACGTTGTGAATAACAAATGATACCCAGTTTTTGCTTTCTTCCAGTGTGATGCAGTCCATCTCCATTCCTTCCAGGTTAGTACCCATGGATTCCGGATCCCATTTCCCCCTTGTGATCCCCCCTTTTGAACTTGAACGGCATTAGTGTGTACAACATTGGGCTCATATACCTACGCTCATGTGTTGAAGGATTTTATCGTGCCAAGATAAACATTTCGCCCTACTATTACCAAACACCTTTGTCCTTTTTGCTCTCGGGACTTTTGGTGCATGAAAGTAGTGCTACATGCCATCACTTCTCATGATGGTTTACTTCACTGGTTTTTTTGGGTTCGGTCTCTTCGGACATTGGACATCCGGTCCCTTGTCTGTCCTTGGCTCTGGGCATCGCCCAAACGGCCCTGATAATATTATATAGTAAATAAAGTTAACATCACTCCACTTGAGTTCCTCGTCATCCCTCGTCATGGTTTAATGCACCTTGGTTGAATGAGTGGTTGTTGTCAAACTCATTAAGAAGCCACAGAATCAATGCGAACCGGCGCTAGTGAACGATCGTCAGGGCTGCCCCCTTGTTGTTGTACCAGATTACCGGGGATCCGGCTGTTGACGGCGAACCGGATCCGCTGTTGGCATTTGGGGAAGTTTGAAGCTTATGTGCCACTTTGAGGCTAGACAATGGGTGATCCATGATGGATTCGAAGCTATCAGAAAGTTTCTGCACAAAGCATCTGGGATATAGCCTTGGCTGAAGCATCTCAGAGTTAGCCCTACGCGACGGCACATGACCACAAAACAATGCTTTCTATTCCCCCGTGTCCCTCTGGTTCGGATGTGTGTGGATGCATTTGATATGGGACCAGGGCACCCCATGATGATTCCAGGAGTCGCGAGAGTTCTTCATTCTGCTTGGTTCATCGGCCATCCCCCCACCCGATCTTTCCGGCGCCGGCGCTGTGAGAGGGGTTCACGGTTCACAGGCGAGACAGGCGCCGTTCACAGTGGCTGGCCGGGGCGTGGGTGGTGCCTCCCAAAGTTTGGTTACGGTGGTCCACGCTCTTGCACCGTGACAATGCCGAAGACAGAAGCGCCTTCCTGGCATTTTGTTGAGCAAACACTTGTTATCCTGGACTAAACTCCAGACTAGATCAAACAAGCAGGGGTTGGCTTTCCAGTTCGAGAATATGGGGAAATCTAGAGTTTATCTACAAAAGCCGGCGGATGTCCCCCCCTTGGACGGGCAGCTGCAGTCCTCGACGATATCTTGTTCTTGAAGTTCCTCTGTTTTGATCCCTTGCCCTCCTCCTCGCTCTGATATCAACAACACAATCTCGCGCTCTTCGCATCTCAGACTACGGCCGAGTTAAAGACGACGACCTCCTGAAAAGGGGATCCACCTGGTAAGTCCCAATCTCTCTCGGCACTTCCCTAGGCAACAAAGTCAAAAAGTCAACCCGCCTCTAAAAATACCGTCCATGTCGGTGACGGGCCTATTCTTGGCATGTGGTTGTGGATGTCTATACTTCGGGACTTTACATTCGGCCCCGACCCATCGGATCGCGCAAGCCTCAAGTGAATCAATGGGGTTCAGCTACAAACCAGTCCACCATCATACGGGGACCTGATGAGGATACTGGGCATTCCAAGAGATTGCAGCCTCCGTTTCTAGAAGATTGCAAAGAATATCCAGTTTCCAGTTTCCAGAAGTCTGGTACCGGTGTTGGTTGGAAGAGGGTTGGAGGAGGAGAAGATCGAACCACACAAGACCACTGGTCAGCTCAACAACATCCATCTTCACCACCCCTTCATTTCTTATTCCACAAGACGGAAAATCGCGCGGACACCACATCCCGTACGATTGGACGTCCTGTTATCGTGGACCAATACATTCGGGATCTACAATTTCCTATACTTACACATGCGTGGACCGCAGGCGGATCTCGAGCTCCTCAAGTTTACTCAGAACCCCCGGCACTAAGCTTACCTGGTACCTTTTGATACCCGCTTCGTATTATTTATATCACTCCTCCCTTTGCGCCGCTGGTCCGCGTTTCTTTTCTTATATAACGATCTTATCATCCTCTTTCTTCACTCGAGCAGCTTTTTTGTCCACAGTCTCAAGTTCGTCCTCCCCGCTTCAGTCCTGCTGCACCTCTTGCTTTGCATAACACCGCTGGCTAACACAAACCAATAGTTTCGCGTGACGTCTCTCTTGCTTCGTCTCTTCAACCTTTGATACCCAAACTCGTTTCATCTTTCAAAATGTCTTCCGACAACACGTTCCACTATGCCTTGAGCTCCAACAATGCTTGGGCTGGCTACAAGGCCCATCAGAACCCCCAGTTCTTCCCCAAGCTGGCTAACGGCCAGTCTCCGGAGATCCGTAAGTCTTGATTCTATCCCACTTACCTGGCCCCCCTCCGATCCGGTCTAACATTGTTCTCACAGTCTGGATCGGTTGCTCCGACTCTCGCTGCCCCGAGACCACCATCCTGGGCATGCAGCCCGGCGATGTCTTCGTCCACCGTAACATCGCCAATATCGTCTCCCCCACCGACATCAACACCACGGCCGTGATTGAGTACGCCGTCGCCCATCTCAAGGTCAAGCACGTCGTTCTTTGCGGCCACTCGGCCTGCGGTGGCGCCGCCGCCGCCCTTTCCGACGCCCGTGTCGGCGGTGTTCTCGACACCTGGCTGCTCCCTCTCAAGACAGTCCGCTTCAACCACGCCGAAGAGCTCGACGCCATCACAGACGAAAAGGAGCGTACCATCCGCATCGCCCAGCTCAACGTCGAGGCGGGCATCAAGGTGCTCATGAACAATGCTACGATCCGGGAAGCCATTGCGGAGCGCGGGCTCGAGGTCCATGGTGTGTTCTTTGATATCGGCTGCGGACGCATCAAGGAGCTCGGGTGCGGCACGGCTCACGCGGGAAAGCAGGGTGACCATGTTGTTAGGGGCAAGCATGGTCAGCTTGTGTTTGGACAGGATCGTGAGGTTGAGATTGCTGCTGCGCAGTAAAGTTCGAAAAAACTCAACAAGGTTGAGGTTGATATTGCGGGGAAAGTTTTAGCGAATCGCCAAGTGAGCATACCACGAGACGCGGTATGATCGTTTCCTTTCTTGGTATTTTGCTTGGCAGATCGCGGGATGTCTTGGCGATCTCTCGGGTGTTGAGCGAGCCGAACGGGCAAAGGGCATTGACATGCCCGGCAACGAGATGTTTTGCATTTTTGGGTATTTTGAGCATGGTTTTTATTGGTTGGAGGAATCATGGATGGAGGGACTTGGAAGCTGGAGCTAAGCAGCACAAGATCCTGACAGTCCGGACGTCCTCATTTTGGTTTACACATCCTTATCACGGACTTTTCTACGGAGGAGCATATCATTGCAAGGAGTTGAGAGTTAAAGTTAGTTTCGGGATATTGAGAATACATGATTCACATTTATCACTATCGTCTTCTGTATTTCAAGCTTTACGATCTTCCTAACTGCCGTCTTGGCCTTGTATATCGTAGATATTGACCAAGACCTCTCCAAGACGGCCTGGTTGTTGACGACGGATGATCAGAAATGACCAATAGGATATCACGACTTACAAGACACTCCGTCCATAACTTCCGCGGGTTCCGTTATTCGCGACCATTGATGGACAGATGGACAGAACATGACTCGAAAGCGAAAAAGATGCGAGATTGCGAATTACGGAAACAGAAGAACAATGGCGGTCAACTTTCGGGATTCAATAGTTGAGCTTTGCATTCAAGACAACAGGCAAACAATTGATGAAGTGCATTGTTTGGTTGTTGTCGGTGAGAGGTGCGAAGTTCCAGGCTGTGATGGGCTTGCAGTTACAGTGGCTTTACAGTAGCACTACAGGGACTGACAGCCAGCACAGTGAACCCTTATCTGAGTTATCGGACAGTGTCTTCATGTCCCTGGCTTCCACTTGGGCATACCTGACCCTAACCCTGCCTCTCTTACTCTACCCCTCATCTATTTTTGGTGAATGAGAAACCGACCCCACCATGCAATGGACGACAAACGGCTTTTGCCCCTCCGGTTTCCGGCCATGACGCGAGATTTGTGAAAGTTAGATAAACCATTGAAGGCGCACGTATTGGATAAAACAGATTCTTTGGCTCGTCTAGTCAGATCCAGATCTCTTGAGGGTATCTTGGGGGCGAACGGGCATTGAAAGCCATCCTTGAATTTCTCCAAAATCCACCGGCATGAAGCTGACGACGCCAGGGAAGCTGGTCAGAACGGTCGTCTGATGTCAAAAGGTCCACTATTGGAAGGGGTCGGTCCTCAAGGGGGAGAGGTTGATGAGGGGTTTGGAGATGGGATTTAACCATTATCTGAAAATATGTTCTGGATGGCTTTGTGAGTAGCAAACGAGTTGTCATCGTAGCTTTTGTCCAAGGTTTGTAGGTTTAGTAGACAGTATAGAAGTGGACCGCAACGCCGTGGATGTTATAGAAACCACCACCCGGTTCACTTGCCGGACCAGAGCAAGAAAGCCGGGGACTGACTTCCGATCCGGAAGTGAAAAAAAAAAGTGTCAATTTTATCCGATTCCCCTTCTTAAATCTAGACCGTTGACCCGGGGACGGGGAAACCAAGCCCGACCCGACCGTTTGACCTGATGACGGACATGCAAACCATGGAACCCAACGGATTACTTGCTGGGCCCGGCTTGGCAGATCAACAATTCAACGTTACCTCACCATCCAACAACTTGGGATATCCCACTTGATATCTGATATCGGGGAGAACATCGAGATCCTGCTTTCTCCAAATTCTCCAAGAAGGACTCATTCGATATATCATCCAGTCATACCATGACATTCTCCATCCTCACTGACGACGAAATCAGGTCGCTGCTGGACAACCTAACAGTCGACGAGCTCGAGTCATTCCGCGAGAACCTTAGAGATGCTCTCCACGAATACTCTACCGGAGCTCAAACGCCCGGTCAAGCTCTCATCCACCAGCCCGAGCGAACGGTAGTCCGCAGCGGTGTCACCGGCGCCACCACTTTGTTCATGCCATCATGTAGTTCAGCCGGTCACGGTGTCAAGGGTATGATGTCTTCGCACCACGCCATGTCTCTTATCATCGTGAACGGAATGGGATACTAACCAACCCCCCCACAGTCATCACCCTCTCCTCCGCCGAGCAAATAGTCAAGTCCACACAAGAAGAAGAAGCCGGCCAAGACGCCTCCAACCCGCTGATTCGGCCCACGGGCGCCATCACGCTCTTCAGCCCCAACGGCTCCCCGCGGGGCATCATCCACGCCAGCACCGTAACCGCCTTCCGCACCGCTTTGGCCTCCTTATGTCTAGTCCACAAGCGCGACCACGTCAAGACCATCACCGTCTTCGGTTGCGGCGAGCAAGCCTACTGGCACGTGCGCCTCACCTTRCTCCTGCGCGGGTCCACCATCAAGCACGTCAACGTGATCAACCGGCGCTTCTCGCCSTCATGCGGCGCCATGCTCCGGCGGTTCTACGRGRTCTCGCCTGCCACCAAGGCGCGCGAGGACTGGACGGATACGCAGTTTGGTGTGTTGACGCCTAGCTATGGCGAGTATGAGCGGTTGCTGAGGGACCAGGTGCGGAGCGCGGATGTGATCTTTTGCTGCACGCCCAGCACGGCGCCGCTGTTTGATGGGAATATCTTGACGGAAAGGGACGCGAGGAGGAAGGGAAGGCTGATTGTGGCTATTGGAAGTTATACGCCGCAGATGAGGGAGGTTCCCGTGGAGCTGATTCAGCAGGCGGTTAAGAGTCATGATCATGCGGGGAAGAGGATCATTCATCATCATAAGCATGCGGTGGAGGGAGGGGTGGTGGTGGTTGATACCCTGGATGGAGCGTTGAAGGAGGCCGGGGAGTTGATTGAGGCTGGGTTGGGGCCAAGGCATTTGGTTGAGTATGTCTTTTCTCGCCCGTCTCGTTATTTTCTGAATGGATAATGCTAACGAAACATTCACAGACTCGGGGAACTAGTAATGCTCCACCGCATTGCCCTCTCCGAAACCGACAACGACTCCTCCCGGAACTCAACAGACGTCGACACTGACTCCCTCTCTGCCTCCGCCTCCACCCTAACCATCAACTCCGCTCCCACCGACGAAAAGGACTCCTCCAACTCCAGCAGTGACTCGAAAGAAAAGCGCCCCCGCCACGGCCGCCACCTCTCCATCCAGAACCTCGTCCGCGGCACCTCCCGCTCCAGCAGCCGTAGCCGCAACCCTGCCGATCGCGGCGACGACGAAGAGAAAAAGAAGGAAAAGAAGAAGAAGAAGGAGGAGAAGGAAGACGAGCTGGCCCGCTGGTTGCAAAAGGGCAACGTCATCTACAAGAGCGTCGGCTTGGGCCTGATGGACTTGACGGTCGGCATGCAGCTGGTGGATTTTGCGGAGCAAAAGGGCGTGGGTAATCATATCTCGGCCTTTTAGGAGAGGAACGGGGTTGGTAGTATTCCGCTTATGGGATTGCAGGGGAAGGAGATGGTGGAGGTTGGGTTGGGGTTGGATGTGGGTGGTGACGGTGGTGTTGTTGTTGCTGGTGGTGGTCATGTTGTTGGTGGGAGTAAGACTTCTGCTGGACTGGGAAGTGAGGGTGGTAGTTCCAGGCTGGAGTCCAGCGAAGACTTACAGAAGGGAAGTCAGGATCAAGATGATGATGCTCAGGGCCGGAGCCAGGGAGGAATTCATGTGGCTTAGAAAGCCCAGGAAGCTCGGTGCGAAGCCAAGGAGAAAGGGAAAGAGAAGGACGAGCGGACTACTGGACATCACCATGGCTTCGAGGTGGCGAAGAAGAAGGAACATCATTGGTTTGATCAACGGGATCTTGCAATGGAGGAGGAGAGCGATGAGGATGGGTATGACCAACAGGAACATGGGTTCCATATGCCTCACATGCCTCATATTCCTCACGTCCAGGACATTCCGATCATACGGAAGTTTAGCAGACGGATCAGGAACAGTCTTTGAGTGGACTAGGTCTAGAGCAGACCTGCATTGAAGAACAGCTTGGGTTGAGCTGGTACTCATGTTATGATTTATGTTTAAGAAGAATCAAGAAGTGCATACACTTTTCACTGATGATTGAGGTACGAGGGGACAGGATAGTCAAACTCCCAGCTGTTACGTGTCTCCCTCTCCACGAAACTATAAGACTAGATTTAAAGATCTCAGCAATGTCCCACTCATTCTTCCTGCCTACTCTCGTGATATCCGTTCTCATAATAACTGGCTAAACTCTGTTTTCGCATCCTTAGGTATTCCGAGAAGGGAAACGAACCACCACGATCATTACTAACTGTACTCACGCCCCTCCTCGACAACTCCATACACTCCGCGACCCATCAATATTATCCCTTTTCACCCTCACCACATCATCTCTATCCCACATGTCCTTTTCCTCCTCTCCCCCTCTCACAACTCAACCAACCACCCCCAACCCAACAGCACTCATCAACCCTCCCACAACCGCATGCACAACAAAATGCACCACCGGTCCACCCAGCGTCTTCTGCGTCTCATCCACCTCCTTACCTTCCAGGGGCAGGTTCATCCGCCTCCAAGCCCTCCACACCGGAAACAAATGATAAACACTCAAACACCCCGTCACCCCCCGAACCACCTCCCCCTTGATCTCTTCCGGTATTCCCTTTAGCCCGAATAAGAGGTAGGCGACAAGCAAGTTGACGCTCAGCAGCAACCCGCCAAAGTTGGAGAGGATGAGGCGGGCTTCTGTGGCTTCTTTGGGGGTGATCTTGGTGGTTTTTGTGGTCTGCGAAGCGGAGGGGGTAGAAGAGGTGGTGGTGGTGGTGGGAGAAGAAGAAAGAAGGGGAAGTTGCGATTCAGGACGCAAGAGAAAGGAAAGGGAGGCGGGGGTTTCGATTAGGAGGTGGAGGAGGAGGGGGATGTGGGAGGGTGGAAGGGCAGGAAGGCCTAGGATTGTCGTCATCGTAACTAGCGGCGGCTGTGGTTGTGGTTGTGGTTGTTGGATAGATGGAGAGAGGGGTGTGACTGGGGGGACTGGGTTGGAGGTTTGTTAGTTAGTAAGGGGGTTGATGGAGTTGAAGGATATACAATCATACCTGAAAGAAACTCGGGAATGCCTTAAGAAATAGAAGTGATTGGAAGGTAACTGGTTGAGATTTGGACTCTGGGTTGTGGTGTTGTGGTAGCGTCGAGGTGGATATATATGTACGTGTTCGCTAGGTGCGCTTGGGCTGATGTTAAGGTAAATAGTGACTTTTTCCTTGGAAGTCGGGCTAAGCTATCGCTTTAAGTTCTTTCGGACTTGGATCCTAGGCCTCGCTTCCTTCGGACTTGTTGCTTACTCTTTGCTATAAGAAGGAGAAGAACACAAGACTAACTGCAACGTGAAGTCGTAAACTAGGAAGTCTTGCCGGCATCCGTTCCACCAATCAGATCGCTTGATTATATTTTGTATGGACGTCAGTCTCTTGATGAAGGAGGTAATGTAGGCCACGAAATGTGAAACCCAACCATATTATGAAGAGAGATCAAGATAGTTATCAGTTCCATTTATCCAATTGGCACTAGAGCATGATAACATAAGAGAATATCTGATAACAATAACGAGTTTCCTTTTACACTCCTTGTAAATGCGGGTATTGCAACCGAGGAGCATTTGCTCCCTCCAACTATGATCTATGATTTGATGCATCTTTCTCATCCATATCCAGGATATATCCTTCTCCCAAAAATGCCCCCTCGTCTCTACCATCACTCACGACCGGAAAAGCTTCAAACCAGCCTCCTCAACACTAACACCACCCATCTCCTCATCCTCCTCCTTCTCCTCCTCCTCATCCTCCTTAAGCACCATCTTCTGTCCAAACAGCGTGCCAAAGAACCGATCGATAGCGTGCTCCTCCCACGACCTTCTATCCTCCGGCGCCATAAAGTTCTGCAACTTCTCGTGCACCGTGAACCGCAACTTGCGTCCCTTGCTCGCCTTCCGATCCACCTGCTTCCTCGTCTTGGCCTCCTTGAGCGCCGCCCACCTGACGGTCGCGACCGACTCTCCGGGCGCGGCGGAATCCGAGCTGCGCTGGTCGACTAGCTCCTTGAGCAGCAACTGGTAAAAGTCGGCGTCGTCGTAGATCTCGGCGTCTTCCTCGACCTTCTTGGCGGCCTGCGCGGGGGCGCACGAGCGCGGTGTGCGCGCCTTCTTGATGAGGCGGTCGGCGCTGAGGAGC
>RANY01000782.1:0-17190 GCA_009805235.1 Neurospora pannonica FGSC 7221
GTGCTCTCGGGCAGCTCGCGCACCTTGCGGCGCTCCTCCAGCTTGGCGCGCAAAGCCTCGATTTCCTTCTGGACCTTTTGTCTGCTGATGTCGTTCTCTTGTTGTTGCTGTTGCTCGGTAGATTGGGAGGACGAAGCAAGGGTTTCCTGCAGCTTGGCGGCTTCGGCGGCGCGGAGACGCTTCAGTTCTTCGGCGACGCGGGCTTGGACTTGGAGCTCGATGGCCTGTTGGCGGGAGATGTCGGTCTGTTTTGTTGTTTGTGTGTGTCAGTTTATGTTTTGAGTAATCATTGAAGCATTGAATTGGCTGGCTGGGGGGCTGGTATGGAACGGTGTATGATTTGGTTTGCGGACGGAAGTGAAGTGGGCGAAGGAAGGGTAATCGGTTCGCATCGTAAATAGAGGCAGGACAGGAGAGCTCGATAGCTCGACAGCTAGTTAGGTAGAGCAACACGGACGGAGACGGCATCATACCTCGGGGCTAGACTCCAACTTCTCGACAAGATCCTGCGACACGCCAGCCGGGGCGGGCCTAGTTGATTGGAATTCGGCATGTCAGCTTTCCCGTACTCTACAATCTTGACCTTCAAATAGTCTCCCCCAATTCATCAATCCCCAGAAACAAGAATGACATACGCCTTCCACACATGCGGCGCCGCAGCAGAGGGCTTCGAGGCGCTGGAACCCATTGTGAATTGTCGCGGGGTTTTGGTTGAAGGATAGAGAATTGGTGCAGGTAGAAAGGTGGGTAGGAGTTCGAGACCGGGAGCTTCTATCTACCCTGATGTCACCGGAGGAGGATTAGGGTGGGTTTTGCGATTTGTCTGGCTTGCGCTGCCGGCTCGGTCGTCGTCGCGAATTCCGGTTCGCAATCGGCGACTGCTCTTGTCCCGCTAGTACAAGCAGGTGCGCTGACTTGCTTGTGATTTGCTAGCTTAACCCTCTGGAAGCTGCTTATCGAACTGCCGTAGTTAACCCTGAGAAGCTCTGGGTTGGAAAGGGAATTTCCGGGCGGGATGACGGAGTGCACGGTGTAGGAAAAAGCCTTGGCGAACTGTGCATCTTGAGGCTCGACATTTACTGGGTTTACACCAGGTGTGAAGATCGCCTGAACTTTCAACAACGAATGATACCAGTCTAACCAGTCCGACCAGAAGCAAGCATCTTGCACTCTCAGCATCATAGGGTCTTCCGTTGAATCGTTGGTCTATCGATTTCCAAGTACTATAGCAAGAAAGGAAAGGAAAGGACTAGCCCAACAGCGCCAGCCATACATGCGCTGCTACAATCATGGTCATTTGACCTCAACAAAGCTATATAAAGCCATGGCCAAAGCCCAAAACCTCTTCCCCACCGAAGTAGCAAAGTTGAACACCGAGATCCTACGTATTCGTTAGTTTATAGAGATCCAGACCATCCATAGCCCAACTCCTTTTTTTACAAGATACGCCTTAATCCCTACTCCAACCGTCAACCGGATGACGCCCCACCTAACCTAGACATCGAGCCTATATCAACTCCTTGCTCTTTTAATTCCCAAAGTCCCTCTTTATAAACTCCACTTCCGCCATGTCTTTCTGTCTGGGTTGCTCCTAATACCCATACATATTCGTTCCACCAACCCAGCTCTGCATAGCACCGGGTTGTCCCTGATCCGACATGTAATAACCCAACTCGTTCTCATACCCGTCATTGACGCCCAGAGTTCCGGGTTGCGGGTAATACTGCTGCGGGGGTGCCTGGGGGTCATACGGAACTTGTCCCTGACCAGCCGTGGTCGTTGGAGGGACGCCACCGGCTTGTTGAGTGTCAAACGCTTCGATGAGCAGGCCCAACCCATCTGTAGACTGCCGACCAGCTACACCAGCGACGACAGGTTGCGGTTGCTGCCCCTGTTGCGAAGGGGATGCCAAATCTTGCTGCTGGGGGGCAGTTGGGGCAGGAGTCTGCTCCTGCGGTTGTGACGATGTAGGCACACGCAGACTGGGGTCGATGAACATCGTGGGAGTTGGGACACTGGGTTGTGCCGGGCTGATGATCGCCTGTTCAGGACTGCCCTGAGGTACAGGCTCCTGTTTTTCGCTTAGAGCTTGCTGTACCTGCTGGGCCTGTTGCGCCTGCATCTGAGCAATAAAGGCTGTGTGTTGCTGTGATGGCTGCTGTGCCTGTGCTTGAGCCAAAGCCATATGAGCTTGAGCCTGGGCTTGCTGTTGCTGAACGGTCGGCATCTGAAGGACGTGAGGAATCTCGTCTCTCTGAGCGAGCAGGAGGTTAAAATCAGCCTGTTGATTCCGTGAACGAAAGGCCTTCTTGGGGGAATGATGATAACTTACGCTGTCCGCCATGGTACCCTCGTTACCAACTATCACGCCGCTTTGGGCTGTGTAAAACCGTTCCAAATGCTCATACCACCTAGTCGCCAACGGCCATATGTTCCTACTCTCTGCCAATATGCTGAGAACACGAGCTACCATCAAAGGTCCTTCGCGAGCAATAGCTGGCTCAGGACAGACTGATTTTGATACCGCGTTAGCTTACTGTCCCAGAACGAAATGTCTTCAGGGCAGATAACTTACGATTTGGGTATTTGCACAAGTAGCATGCGAGGAAGCCGCAGCTGTAAACGCAGAACGCCTGAATAGGAGGTCAGTCGGCATCCATTTATCATGCTAAGTCCCATCAGTACTTACCGCCATCTGTGCCCCAGGACCTTCCTCGGGTGACTGCTCGTTATATTGAGTGTCGATTTGTTCGTACAGATCTTTGACGTTGCTGAACAGCTGACGAGACATTTCAGTCCAGAAAGCTGTGCGCTCCGGCTGGGACTTATCGTCGGACAAGATACTACGATGCAGTGTTGTCAGCTCAAGGTCTTTAGCGCTTCATCGGGGTAACTTACTCGGTCAAGTATGCCTTCCTAAGAACAATATTGCAGAGGCGAGTTATCATCGTCACGCCGAGGTATGCCTACAGAGATGTTAGCGCCGAGTAGGCATTCGCTTTCCATGTTTCCTCCTTGTAACTTACCAAGTCCTGGCCTTCTTGCTTGTACCCCTTCAGCAGAAAGCTGCTCCACCTATGGTCATTAGGCAGACCTCTCTCCCATTCCGCAAGGCGGTTGACCATAATTGCATACTCGCTTTCTGGCTCCCATGGATCCGTGACTTTGTCGTTGCTGAGCACCCGGCGGGAGATCGCTCCCCAGAAGTAATGGGCCTGGATGAGCGTTGCAAACAGGGACCGACCCTCGTCGGTGACAAGACTAGGGTTCTCCAGGGCCGGAGGAGTGTCCTGGAGCGCTGCTCTCGACTTGGGTATTTGACCAGTGGCGAAGTCCTTCTCGTTGCAAGGCAGCAATGCTGTGATATCGCTAGCTGATAGAGACACGGGGCACCGCGGACCCGAATGGAGGTTGTCCTGGCTATGGAGCATCCACTGTCATTCAGTTAGTAACAGAACATTCCCCAATCCCATCATTCCATCCGATGTTATTATATGCCACTTACCAGGGTGCGGCGGGCGGACTCTGCCCTCATGATCAGTTCCTCCGAGGGGTTCTCCGGCAGCCTGTACGTCTCCTCCCTGTGCAGTCCCATCAACGTGGCCATACGCATAGCGATTGCCATATTGATCGAGCTCTGTTGCTTCAAGCTGCTTCCCTGCTGGGCAATACTCAACAGATAGAACGCCTGACATCTCTCCAGGTCCGGATCTCTATACAGTTCGCGGCATGCAACCTCGGAGGCGCGTTCCATGAATACTTCAGCGGCCTTAACAGCACCGCCGAAACGATCCACCAGTGTTGGTGTCAACCGGGCCGAAATGCTCAAGATACTCAGCAGGAAAAACACGCTGATAGATCGGTGGTTCGTCCGTAGCCGTTCGGGGAAGTGTTGCTTATGAATGAAGCCCAGCTGGAAGTAGTGAGCTGTGAACTTGTGGACGGCTTCAACTATTTCAGGCAACGGCGGCAGAAGATCCCATTCGTCGTAGCCCTTAATCGGTCTGGGCATCGCCGGTACTGGTGAGCGTACGGGGGCATCGAGGATTTCGCGCCGGACCTTGGCGGGGTCTCGCTTGGTCGACTTGTCGGCTCTGATTCGAGGGTGTCGGTATTCGCGGTCTTGATCGGGTTGGCCACGGACGGGGAACGTGCTGGGGAAAAGATCTGATTTTAGCAACTGAGCAAAGAAGAGACACCATTGCGACAAATATTGTATGTATCGTGGGAACTCTTACCAGTCGGCCGGACCAAGTCCAGCATCGCGGCAAGCCTGGCAGGGAGGTTGGGCCTTGTCATGCAGACATTTGCTTCTCATACGGCGGCATCTGTAAAGGGCGACACGTTAGTCTTTCGCGTCCACTTGGGTAATCGCGACGTTTGGATGATGGCAAGTCGATCCGGCAACTGTTTACTTACCTTCGACAAGCGATTGGAGCTCTTCGCTTGATGACAGATGCTGGGAGGGCCAAGCCAGGAACTTGTCCAGGAGTTCCGACAGAGACTGGGCTATTGACTTGGCTAGGAGGTTGACCGGGAAGAGGGAATTGGCCAGGAATCTGACCAGAGAGCTGTTGACCGTTGATCTGATTGACCTGGGATTGCAGTTGTTGCAGTTGTTGCAGTTGTTGCTGTTGTTGCTGTTGTTGCTGTTGTTGCTGTTGTTGCTGTTGTTGCTGTTGTTGCTGTTGTTGCTGTTGTTGCTGTTGTTGCTGTTGTTGCTGTTGTTGCTGTTGTTGCTGCTGTTGCTGCTGTTGTTGCTGTTGTTGCTGTTGCTGACTATTGTTATTCGGCACGGGGCTTGACAAGTCGAGCTGCATCGGAGTCTGAGGGGAGTCCTGGTCCTGGTTCATCTCGACGTCTTGTGGTTGAGGCGACGCGGCCGGCATCGAAGCCATCGCCATGGGAGCTGGCGACGGCGACGGCTCTGCCTGCTTCATCTCCTGGTCCATCTTGCCGGCAACGACGCGGGCGTCGCTTCGGGACCCGTAGGAAGATGAGGAGGATGCCTAGGGCAAAAAGAACAAGAAAAGGCGATAATGGGACGCCGGTGCGGCACAACAGCGATGCTTAGTTGCAGATGATAGACCAGAAAAGGTAGCTGTTGAAGCTGTAGATTTGCCGGAGCGGCTTCTTGTTGGTTGCGGGGCGGATGATTTGATTGCCGGCAGGGCAAGATATGGCCCAATCTCTACCGCCAATTGCCTGGAGGTGTGCTGCACAGGGCAGGCGCAGATGGGGTGCAAATCGAATGCCGCGCGCCTGAATTTGAACCCTCGGGGCAAAACTTTCGGTCGGCAGTCGCCGGATAGCAGGACCCACACTTGGAGGACGACGGGAGCGACAGTGAAAGTTCGAATCCAGAACACTGCTTTGTTAAGTACCGACAGGAAATTCCATTTACTCGTTATCGTAGAGAGGCTTGCGCTTGAGCCCTGCGAATCACTACTAATGAATGAGGTGAGACATTTCAGTACCAGACGGCGGAAGGTTGTCTGAACTCGCAGGCGTCTACAAGTAGCACTTCCGGGATAGAAGAGCTACACGTGATTGGTCGCGTGCCGTATGATTGACGTATAAGGTATACACAGGACCAGTGTATAAATATCACATCACATCACTCAACAACTTTAAAGGAGGAAAATATAGCTAACGTTGAGGCTTTCGACTGTTCGCTTTACGCTGTTTCTACTAGACAGTACAACTTCGGGTATCAGATCGTGTTAGCTCTACCAAGCAAGGGCTGTGTTATTGCCGTAGCCAACCCGCATACGGGTTTAGGGGTGATGTAGATGATACCCTGAGAAGGCCTAATCTCTCCTCCTCTGCCTCAAACTTTGCGTCCTTCTCCTGTTCGAGTTACATAATGTTCAAAATAGTTCGGACATGTAGTATGGGCAAAGGGTAAGTGAGGTACAGTATAAATGGGAGTGGGAGGATGCATAACAAGGTTTGGTTGTTTGGGGGAATTGTTTCTTTCTTCGTGTGTCTCTACATGATTGTGCGTTCTGCGTCGGATCGCCCTATGATGCACTTCCTTCTTCCTTTTGCCTTGGGTATCAAAGGGAAACGTGTGCTACAGGGTGACGCGCAGTACATGATAAATCTCTTCTCTCTTCCTCCTCCTTCTTCTCTATCGCTGACCCGAATAACGCCCAAGACTCGTGTTACCAAATAACAAACCAGTGCTAGCAGCCGCGCGCAGGGGGGGGACGAGGGATATAAAGGTGTGTTGGTGCTGTGTGAAGTGTCATTTAAACGAGCATGATGTATAAATTAGTGCAAAACCATCAAGGGGGCTTGTATCACATCATTTGTGCATCGCGTTACTGGGGGGATTGGGTGTAGTGTCGTGGGATCGTGTCGCGTTCGTCAAGGAATTGCTGCTAAGGGGCTTGGGGGTAGTGATGGGGTAATGCATCTTCCAAAGCGACTACGGGAGTGAAGTGCTTGAAGTGACGCCAGTGGCCCTAAGGGCCGGCGAGCTGAGAGAGCACCTTTGTGACCGTCCTCAGGCGTGATTCAACCTCATGTCTGGATCATGCCTTGAGTGCCGCTAATCTGGCGCTTGACCTGCTCACGCGCCCACCGAGCAGTCTCAATGGTACGCTGCTGGAACTCGCGGTTCGACCGAGTCTCCTTGATCATGGCGGTAATCCAATCCTGGCGGAAGACTTCGGCCAACTGGCCGTTGGGGTAGGCGTCCGCAAGATCACTAGACAATCGTTAGTGTTTGTTACAATGTGTTGTCTCGACGTTCATGTCGACCTACCCGATGACACCCATTGCGGCCCGCATAAGGGCTTCGCTGCGGTTAGGATCCTGAGCAATAGTGTTAAGAAGCTCGAAGATCGACTGAACGTAGGGTTCGAGAACGTTGGCTGTACAGCACCTGTCAGCTTCTGAAAATTACAATGGAAACGAATCTAACTTACTCTTATCGCTGCTCTTCATGGCACCAATAATGCCACCCCAAGCATCCATGATACCCTCACGGAGCGAGATCACGTAGTCGAACATCTCATAAGAGCCCTCAGCGGAAGCGGTAACGGTAGCAGCTTGCTGAAGAACAACCGCAACAACCGAGAGGTAAGCCTCAAAGTGACCGCCAATAGCGCCAGCAATGTCGCCGAAGCACTGCAGGATAGCAGGCTTGAACTGGTTGGCAAGGGCAGTGCTCTGTGAACAAAAATGGTTAGATCAAATCAGAGATTGGGGGAAATTAGCAAGAAAAGCAGAAAGGTTCAACATACCCTGAGATTGTTGAGGAGATAGTTCATGAACTGATCGCAGTAGGGTTGGCTGCGCTCGCCCATGGAGCGAGTGATATCGCTGACCAGGCCGATAGCCATGGAGCAGAGACTCGGCTCCTCCTGGTTTGCCAGGGCATTGTAGAGGAAGGGAGCAAAAGCGTCCATGTACTTGGCAAAGTCCTCCTCCATGGCGTTCGCAAGACCGCTGATCGCCGCGAAGACACCTTCAGGAACGGCAGACTTGCCATTAATAGTGTTCAAGAGCTGAAGCAGAACCTGCATGATGCGGTCGCCTTGGGGAGTAATCTCCTTGTCCAAGCGCTGGATGATGGCCTGGAGCACGGTGCAGAGACTGGTCTGCATATCCTCGAGAGTGATCTTGTCTTCAACGCTGACAACCTGGGATTGCATGGGAAGGGTTTCCTCCAAACGTTGGAGGATAACGTCCGAGAGGGATGCAACAGCAGGGAGACTATCGTTAGCAGCATTCTGCACAAACACGTTGAGAACCTCGTAGGCAGCAGTGCGAACTGTGGCGTCACCGTCAAGCTTCGCCGTCACGGCGAGCAAGTTGGTCACGCACTGGTTGAAGTGAGGAGTAATGGGGTTTTGCGCGGCACCGTATTCGCCGCCAAAACGCTCCGCGAGGTTCATCAAGGCCCAGCAGCAGGACGCGGCCATTCTGGGGCTGCTCATGAGCCCGTTGAACAGGGAGGTGATCAAGGGGTCAAGGTGAACAGCGGGATCGATCACCTCCGAGCAAGTTTCTGTGATTCTGCCAAGAGCGTACGCGGTCGAGTCACGAACATGTAGAGAGGGATCCTCCATCATGCTGATCAAGGGCTGCATGCCAGACTTGACGATAGGCTCAAGCAACTTCTCCTCGGGGCCATCCATCATGGCACCGAAAGCGGAAACGGCGGCATCACGAAGGTGCCAGTCGTCAGCGCGAAGGTTGGCTTCAACGAACTGGATGACTGGCTGGATGATTGCCGCACCGACAGCCTGAGAATAAAGTTGGAGACACTGGTAAGCGGCACGCGAAATGTTGTACTCGTCGTCGGCCGCATCCTCATCTTGCTTGGTGAGAAGCTGTAGGAGCACAGGGACTACTTCGAGTGTAGCAACGCGGGCGAAGTTGTAGAAGGGGCGCATCTGCTCCGAGCTCTCGACCTGCAGCTGTTGTTAGTGGGATTCTTGCTCAACCAAGGTGGCAATGAAACGTACCTGAGCATTGTCATCTTCGATAGCAATCTCCTCCTCGCAAACGGTACTCCAGAACTCAACTGCGAGCTTGGCCACATCCTCGTCATCGCTCTTCATGCCCAGGATGGTGAGACCAAACAAAGCCTTCTCCATGTAGAAGCGCATGTTCTCGTAGTAGAGGGCCATGATACGGTTGAGGCAGCCATAAGCACCCTGCTGTATCCGAGAGTCCTCGGCCTGTGTCGCCTCGCAAATAACCTGCATAATGTAGTTGCGCTCGCCCTCATGCTTGAAGTTGTTACCGACAAACTCGAGAGAGTCGCCGAGGGCGGTAATGGCGGCAAGACGGACTTCGCGGTTGGGCTCCTCCTTGCGAGCACCTTGCACGACAGCTGTGAGGATGGCGTTGGAATGTTGGACCAGGCTGTTTCGTAGATCGACATCTTGACTCTCGCAGATGAAGCCGATGGTGGTCAGAGAGGCCTGCTTCTGGTGTTCGCTTCCCTCGCTAACATTCTTGACCAGGGCGTGCATAAGGTCTGGCCACTCGTTTCGTGGTAACTCGATGGTAGCGATAGCCGCGATGACCTGCGCCGAGGCCTGGCTTGCCTGGGTACTGCTGGAGGCGAGGGTCTCGAGGGTGAGCTGCTTCACCCGTGTCTTTGTGTCTTGGTCGGTCTGCTGAAGCCATTTTGCTTGGAGCTGCGCTTGCCTAGCGAACTCGCGAGCACTGAAGGCGTTCTTGAGGGCGATACCGGCCGCCGCTCGGATGTGGCTCTGGGCACTCTCATTTGCCAACTCTTGGACAAGTGTCACAAGGTATTGAGACTGAGAAACGGACGAGTTAGCGTTATGAGGACCCTGCTGTGGGAACGCGACACAGGAGCAACGAGGGGGGGAGGCCATACGAAGTTTGTCTCAGCGGCTTGGCTGAGTTGCTGTTCGGCAGCATGTCGCAGGGTCGCGTCTAGAGACAAGGAGTCAGCATGTGCGTCACGGTTTGGACGGGCTGACGCCAATCATGGCGAGAGCGGCTGCCAAAAGGCAGGAGGGTCGGGGCATGGGTGAGGATTTCGAATATATACTGACCAGGACTCAGCGAATTGGTGAGGACGGTGTTGATATCTGAAGAGCCCTCCATGGTTGCGGTTTGGATGCCTTGTTCGGAGGAAGAACGGGTCTCTCCAGCAAACGAAGCGGGTTGGCGGTGGTAATGGGAGAAGAGGGGGGTTTCCGACAGGGAGAGAAAGTCGGCCTGGGCTTGATGCAACTAAAGTTTTGCTGCGTGGAACAAGCGGGGAGCGGGAGTCCAAGGTTCACGGTCCACGGCAACCTTGAATCTTAATCGGGACAAGACTCGATTTGCTTTCGGTGAGATCAGATCGAACCGCGGAGGCGAGGCGCAGATGCAGAGCCGTGGGTGGGATCTGGATGCCAGGTGATGGCGGTTGGTGGATGGATGGTATCGATGCGGTCCGTCTGGAGACGATTGCGATGGACAGAGAGGAATGGATGGATGGATGCGAGGGGTTTGTTGCTGTTCCGAGCGTTCACCTGCAAATGGAAGGAGAGAGGAGAATCCAGACACTGTGCAGTGCTGACGCCAAACTGCGGGTCTTGTTTTGCTCGAAAATTTTGTCAACAATCGCAAGTGCTGGTGCTTCGCCTGGTGAAGGTGGGTTGTGCTTTTCGATGCCCGCTGTTGCCCTGTCCGGCTGGGGGCGCCACTCGGGCTGTTGTTAGGGGAGGGACGGGAGCCTGTAGCGTGTCCCGGTAGTGCTGTGTTTGGTGTTACCTGGCTACCTTCGTCGCCTCGGCTGCTCCTGCGGTTCTTCGCTAACTCTTGCTGGCGTGGCCCTGAAGGTCGAACACCTGCACCAAAGAGAACGGCTCGCTCCGTGTTTCTCGGGAAAGAAGGACGAATTAGACGTCTCGGAAAACAACTTGTGAGAGACGGGATAATGAAATGCGAGAACTTCCCAAACGCTTCAAGAAGACGGTTTACTAGATGGGAACAAGAGTCAAGATAAAGGACATCTGTTCTTTCATGTGAAGCAAAAGATGGCACATGCGGTCATGTATGTCTAGAGGTATGTACCAAAAACACAATGAGGTGGCGGCTCCCAGGGCGCCCAAGGCTCAGTGGTTCACTAGCACTGCCCGGCAACCGCAGGGCTGCTGGACGTTAAACGGGGGTCCAGGTGCAAGTGGAGGGCTGAAGGGTCGCGGAAGGTGGGGAGGGGGTAAGAGGAGTGACGTTTCTATCCGCTTCCAAGTGTGCACTGTATTCTTTCCGTGGTGTGTACACCAAATGTCTACAGTATCAATAACAACAATTACAGTCCAAGTCTCAAAAAGAACCTATGACGCACACCCCCTCCCCGCCCAGATTGGTCTTTGTTTTTGCTTCCCTAGCGCCTACTATGTAGGTCCCTGCCTGCCCTGCCTGCCTGCCTGCCAGACTTGCAAGGCAACAAGGGGTGGGGCTTCCATTGGGTGCCTGGGGCTGGCAGTGACTCCCCTCCTGGAGTCCTGAGAACCTTGAGGGGGTCCCTGAATTCCAAAAGTCCCCCATCCCTTCCTTCTCAAAAAACCTGTCAACAAAGAGACTTTCGCGAATGTCGTGAACTTGTTAGACAAAGAACGATTCGTTGACTTACCAGTCGATAGCGGTCTCAACAGTAATGATTCATCGTCATCATGTAACTGAGAGGTACGATAGGGTCGGGAGCTGAAATCCCTTTTAGCATCACCCTTAGGTTGCTGTGTCGTCTCGTGTAAGCTGTACGTGTCTTGCACTTATAACGGGTAGGTAGCCAGCGGCCCTCTGAATAGAGTCTCCCTCTGCCTACATCAGGATATAACGTATTGTAGAGTACAAAGCAGACATGGCAGGTAAGCCATGACACCGTTTATTTTGCCTCCCTGCCATAAAGTTGTTCTGGATGCATTTCTTGTCAATGGGCTATCCTTACTCAGTAGCAGACCCCCTACTTCCCCGGTGTTTCACCTGAAAGGCCGTGCAACAAAGTGAGAAGAGGCAATGTTGTCGGAAAATTGGGAACAGGGCCGCAGCAGGCAAAGAATGCATGATGAGTACATAGCAGAACAGCACAAAGCATGTGATTTTGGTATCTTTCATTCTTGGGGCCAGACAGGTCAGGCCAACATGGTATGCTGCCCTGCTGCACTCTCAGTTACTGTAGCAGTTGTCCTGTATTCCCGGGCGTATGTTCGCAATCTGTTGATTTGACATCTCTTGTAGTCCCGGTTACGGTAACCAGATGCTTTCTTTTTGGTGTAAGCATAACCCCTAGCCCCTTTTTAGGCTTATTAAAACGTGAACCCGTGAGATCGTCCCAAAGAAAATCAACGCGTCCAACTAGGTATCTGTAAACAAATGCGAAAACAAACCCCTTTTTCAAATGTCGATGGTAGCAGTAAACAATCAAAACCCCCTTGTTGAGGATCTTGGTTACCGCCAAGAAAGAGTGACTTTTTCCCAGCCCATCCAGAACCACCGTTCATCAATCCCTTATGCAAATGCTTCATTACATTTCATTACTTGTACAGCCAACAAACTCACATCTCGTCCGCTTGGGACTCGAGCGCCTGAATGATGCTCTTGCCATTGACACCGTTGGGAACGCTGAGGTTCACGTCACCGCTGACCTCCTTGTCGGCAACAGGCTTGGGAATGATCGGGCTACCGACGCGGCTTCCAACGAACTGTATCAAAAGGGGAGTCAGTAACTGTTCTCAAAACCAAGCATCAAGGAGTTGATGATAGGTGAACTTACGTTGCTAGCCGCGCTGAGAAGAGCAATCAGAGAGCTCTGTACTACATCGGCGTGAATGCCGACGCCCCAGACCTTCTCGGTTTGTCCGGCTGCCGTACACTCTATGTAGGTAGCAGCCTTGACATCACGACCACGGCCGACGGCGTGCTCCTTGTAGTCCTGGACATCCAAATCCACTCCAACACTCTTGAGGGCGTTGGCCAAGGAGGAAATAGGTCCGTTGCCGCGGCCTCTGATGTTGTACTCATGGCCCTCGATCGAAATGACACCCTCGAACACACGTCCCAGGTTCTTGGTATCCTGAGTCTTGCCAGGAGCGGGTGGCGCCGGCGAGCTGGATCGGTCGGGGTTGATCGAGTAGTCGACAATGTTGAAGCGCGGGTTCTCATCGAGGTAGTACGTCTTCTTGAACAGATCGGTAATCTCGGTGGGGAGGAGCTCACGGCCCTTCTCGTCGGCAATCCTCTGAACGACTTTGCTGAAGGCAACCTGCAGGCCACGAGGCATGTCAAGGTGGAGGTGCTGCTGGATAATCCAGGCAGTTCCACCCTTACCACTCTGAGAGTTGACGCGGATAACAGCCTGGTAATCACGTCCAATATCCTTGGGGTCCAAGGGAAGGTAGGGTACCTGCCAGTAATCGGTGTACTCCTTGCCCTCCTTTTCGCGCAGGGAGAAGCCCTTCTTGATGGCGTCCTGGTGGGAACCGCTGAAAGCGCACACGACGAGAGAACCGCCGTAAGGCGCACGAGGATGCACCTCAATCTTGTTGCACTCCTCCACAGTCTTGATCACCTTGCCAAGGTCGGAGAAGTCAATGTTGGGCGAGACACCCTGGGTGTAGAGGTTGAGGGCCAGGGTAACCAAGTCGACATTGCCGGTACGCTCTCCGTTTCCAAACAGACATCCTTCCACTCTGTCGGCTCCGGCCATCTGGGCCAGCTCGGCAGCGGCAACCGCACATCCGCGGTCGTTGTGGGGGTGGAGCGAGATGCACACCTTTTCGCGCTCGGTAATGTTGCGGCAGAAGTACTCCACCTGGTCGGCGTATATGTTGGGAGTGGCCATCTCCACTGTTGCGGGGAGGTTGAAGATGATGGGGTTCTCCACCGTGGGTTCCCAGGCGGCCTTTACCGCTTCGCAAATGCGTACTGCGAACTCGGGGCTGGTATCGGAGAAGGTCTCGGGGCTGAACTCGAACGCCCACTCTGTACCGGCCATCTCGGGGTCGTCCTTAGTCAAGGACTTGACCAGGGCTGCGCACTTACTGGCCAACTCGACGCTCTCGTCCTCTGTAAAGCCGAAAACAATTCGCCTGAAGCATTCGCTGGTAGCCAAGTAGATGTGGATGATGGCCTTCTTGGCGCCCTTGAGGGACTGTACTGTGCGCCGGATGAGATCTTCTCTGCAGGGCGACAGAACTTGCAGCCAAACATCGTCGGGAACGGCACCGGGAGTCTCGATGAGGCGTCTGGTAAAGTCGTAATCGGTTTGCGAGGCGGAAGGGAAGGAAACCTCGATCTCCTTGTAGCCCAGCTCGGTGAGCATCTGGAAGTACCTCCACTTCTGGTCGCCGTTCTGAGGGGAGGGTTAGCCAATCTTGGTGACAAGAGACAGGTCGCAAGTAGGCAGGAGAGGCGGCAGGCGTACCATGGGGTCAACCAAACTCTGGTTACCATCGCGAAGGTCGGTGGCCAGCCAGCGCGGGGCCTTGACGATAGTCTTGTTGGGCCATTGCCGGTCCGGGAGGTTCAGGGAAGGGAACGGCTTGTATTTGGTCGAGGGGTCCTTGAGCCTGAGACACGATGTCTGTTAGAATCTGTGTGCGCCGTGACACTTGGGTCACCAGCAGGACTTGACGTTGGTTGTATGTTGTGCTTACATCGGCATCTTGAATACAGTGCGAGGTGGGTGACTAGGCAATACGGTTTGGACAGAAGATGGCAAAGATCAAAGAATGATGTCGTGACTGACGTGCTTCGGTAGAAAGAAGGACGGAAAGTGGGGTGAAGGTAAGATCCCAATGGCAAGTCCCCAATTGCAAAGGAAAAGTACGACTGGTTCAAGAACGAAGATACTCCCCCAGAATCTGGCTGACGAAAGATGATGATACGTGGTCCAGTATTATACCAACTCGGCGCCAGCACTCGTGAAAGTTTTCTGAGTCATTCCACCTGGTTCCCGTCTTGGAAGAGCAACCGGCGCGTTTCCGGTAACGGGGCGTGATGGGCCTTGCTGGGGAGATCTTCCCGGGGGCCAAGCTTCAACTCCAACAAACCACGAGACGGGGTACTCTGGGCTGCCCCACTCTCCCGGACGGCCTGCAACGCTTTTTCTGCCCACTTCAGACCCTTTCGTCTTGAATGTCAGGCAAATGTCCAAGATGGCTGTTCCTTGCAGTATCCCACGGACGTGCTATGTATGTTCATCGCCACTGATTCTCGTCCGGGTGTTTGGGTCTTTTCACAAAAACGTCTTCCGCCGGGTGTCTTCATGGGTGCTGTCGTCAATCTGGGCACAGACGACATAAGGACGGCCTACTGTGGTTGCGAGCGAAAGTAATAACCCCCCTGTCAGGTACCTTTCTGCACGGACGTATATGGCTTTTGTACTTACCCCACCTAATTAAACTTACCCATCACACCAAGTAGCTGCTGTTAGTGCAAAGGCAATGGCGGGGTACTGTTAGTTGTCAGTCCCAACCACCCCCCTCTTATGAGTCCTAACAAAGTGAGTCCTGGTCGATCCTCTCTGTGAGCCTCCTCCCTCTGCCGCCGAGTCGCGTCTTACATGCTCGACAAGAATGAATTGGCCATCCAGGATTGGCTTGTTGGCTACGAATCTCCTGCAAACTTTTCCAGGGACAACACGTCAATTGGACAGCCAAAGCCGTTATAAAGCCGTCTCTCTACAACATACGCCAGTTGCTCGTCCGGCCTCCCGGGCCCGAGGAAGCTGGTGTTTACTTCGAGAACTTCCATGTGGACGACCAGTCCTCCGATTCGGGCGCTGGCATACCACTGCATACGACATCCCGACCTGAACCTTGAACGGCATTATCGGCGGGGATCCCGGGCTGGACGGCTTGCGCAATGGCCAGACAAGGGACAGGCCGCTCCCGACTTGAACTAATAATAACAGGGGAAACATTCCAGGAGCCCCACTCCCTTCTCCGCCAAATGTATCATCACCGATCATCGGACCGCTCGTTGCCAGGGGAATCATGCGATTGCCTGGAATGTTTATTCCAAACCCGTTGGAAGCCGATCTTCAACAGGCCTTCACAGTCGTCCTTTTTCTTCCTAGAACACGGATTCAGCAGCGAAGAAAAGATCATTTGAAAAGAAACATCGACTAACCCCACGGGGTTGCTCCCTAGCGTGGAAGTTGGTGCACATCCGCTATGACGCCGTCAGAAGCCATGCGTCATGCCAATCCAATGTTATGCGGCGCCAGCAAGGTGTCTCGCGCCCTGTCATGCACAAGCTCACAGCAAGCCAAGTTAAGAATATCGTATTGCCAAACCTCGAACCAAAAGGCCTTCTCATCTTTGGGACTGCTGACTCAACTGATCAAGAGAAAGATGAGTCTTCGCGGCGCCGTTATATACCACACCTTGGCATAGGCAAGGTTCTCATCGCCAACAGCTACGAAATGGGCCAACACCTACGAAAAGACGACCACCAATCACGAGCCGCAAACCTCGGGCTTCAAATCTGACCCCGGATCAACACCAAAGGCAGCTTGATATCATGTCCCCAATCTAAATTGACGACAAGTCAAATTCATATGAACGGTCGCATATATTAGGCTCATAACCCGGGGGACGGTTGTTGACACCATGGCAGTTCATCATCACAGAGTAATGTTCCCTCATCCGCATTAATATTCCCACGCCTGCTATGTCCTTTTGGAATGTGGCTTTACTAGATACAAGCACTTCATGCTGAATCCTAGGCTTATGAAACTTGGAAGCACAGATGCGGGACTTCATGTGGCTGGTTTTGCTGTCTGATGACTTGAATGCCTTTCACCAACATCAAGTCAGGAAACAAATAGCATGTTAATTCGCCGTTCTCAACAGATGGTACAGAGGCACGAAGGATGACATATAGATTCACCACAGAAGTTATGAAGTAGTTGTGATTATCATCATAGATGTTATGTATGTATGTATGTACAGCCAAGCGCAGATCGATATGTACAAAGCCATTCCTTTTTGCCTTATTCCACACCAGTATGTAAAAAGCCCCAAAAAAAAATTCGCTTCTTTCTGCGGAGATGTAGAGGTATATCACCATGCTAGGCAGGTAGCTTACAAATGAGAGACAGAAACTAGAAGTAGAGGAACTGAAATGACGCCAACAAAAAGAAAACCTCCCAGATCCAAAAGTGTCAAAAAGAGAGAAAAAGGAAAATTACCAAGTAAAACTTTCCTCCACAAAATCAATCACCGTCCCCCTCTCCCTCTGACAACTCCTCACCGCATCCCTCACATCATCCGCCAGCCCTCCCGGTCCGCACACCGTCACGCACATGGCCCCCTCCTGCTCATGCACCTCCTTAGCCAACAACATTGGTATGTTGGGCCGGCCGGGGAACATCTGCACCGACCGTGACGCGCTCGCCATCTCCCTCGGGTTCTTCGGCCTCGTCACGAACAGCTTGATGTGCAAGATCTCTTTTCTTCGTGGCAGCCGCAGAATGGCGTCCATCCACGGCCTGATCCATTCGAGCGACTCGAAGTCGCGCACGATCCAGATCAGCACCACCCGCCGCGTGGCMACSGTGCCGTCCGCGTACCCCTCSACCAGGTGGCGCAGGTACGAGATCTGGTGCGTGATGCCCGTGGCGCCSGCGAAGAGGACGGCCGTGCCGTAGCTGTCGAGCGAGTGGTGGCCCGCGTAGGGCCCTTCGAACGCGGCGCGGAT
>RANY01000783.1:0-17124 GCA_009805235.1 Neurospora pannonica FGSC 7221
CGCTTGCCAACGAACATCGAAGTGCATACTATATAGGCAGTCACAACCCTGTGACACTACCTTCCCCTAAAAGAGGCTCTGCAAGAGCCGAAACTCGAGAGGCATCTCATAGATGCAAGGCGCCTATATAGCACTACCTGAAAGGGCGATGTATCCCCCTTTCCAATGGGAAGCCGTTGATATTTCGGTTTCTGCGTTGCATTGTCTTTCGTACGAATGTTTCCAAGGTTCTCGCTGGAACTCCAAAGTGTCAGACCGCATTGCGAGACGGAAAGCAGCACGAGAAACCGCCCTCGAAAATATTATGTCTGGGATTGAACCCATGGCCTCCCACCATGGTAAGCGAACATACTATGACAGGGTGGGATGCACATGCCCACACGGCCAAACCTATAAAAGATAGGATAATGTTCGCTTGCCAACGAATATTAAAGTGCATACTATATAGGCAGTCATAACCCTGTGATACAGACGGCTGTACACGCGTCTAGACTTACACTTATACTAGGCATTTATAGGATAGTCTTATAACGCGTTTACAGAGCATTTAGTACCCTGGTTATATATTGTACTCAATTACACTCAAATTAATTAATCACGATGAGGCATATACTAGAAAGAATTACCAAGTCAGACTGGGTAGCCTGTGCGAGCCTTAAATACATATAATGGCTTGAAATCTGGAAGCTTGGCGGGCGTGGTATGAGAGGGACTGGTGCACGGTGGAGACAAAGTAGGAGCAAAGGAATGCACTAATTTTTATTGGTTGAGAAAGTGGGAAGAGTGGGGCAGCAGTGCAGTAAGAGTTTCATAGCGGTGCAAATAGAGTTTCTCTTAAAATTTACTTTCGTTTTAACCTCCGTATTTAAAAAGTAATTAAAAGAAATAATGTCACAGCGTAGCTAGACGGTATGATGATTGTACCATTTCGCTAACTTAGACTAAAGACAAGAAGTTGAAGAAGGAAGAAATCCCAAAAAGGAAGGCTAATGGGAGAGGTGAGGTTCTTATACCCTAACTAGGAGGCAGCTGGAGCTAAACCCAAAACCTGCACCTGAACCATGTGACCTATGACGGCACCAGCCATTACAAATAAGAGCGCGAATAAAATTCTAGAACTATAATATAAAATATAAAAAGAATTCGTATAAAAGTAATACTTATAAAATTAGGACGCGAAGTAGGAAATAGTATAATAACTTATTGAATTTATTCGTAATTTCCAAAAATAAATATATATATATATATTGTCTTATTACGCTGTAACTATTTATAGTATATGGTACTGCTTCCTTTTTTAGTCTAAGAAGAAAACCGTCTTGTTGAATACCAGATGAAAACCCTCAGCTACTCCATATCCAACCTTAACCCTAGTCTAAATTTCCTGTCCCACCTCACTGTAGGGCGCCTAGGGAGCCTTGGTTGCTTCAATATCGCCTTCCTTTCATCTTGTTATCTCTCTTTCATCCTGATAGACTTCAATGCTTCTGATTGGCAGGCTCAAGACCCTACCCTCCTCCCACTCCGCTTCAGTGCTGCGCTGTCAGGTAGTTCTTCATCCTATCTTTAAGGTATAGGGTAGAGGGGAAGGGTCTTACTGCTTGAGAATTCTTTGCTAATTAGCCTCTATTGTATGACAGGCTAGAGTGCATATACCTAGTGAGCCAAACTACTAAAAGATAGGCTGATATTCTGCTTGCAAAGCAGAACATGGAATGCATACTATATAAGCAATATCAACCTGTGACACTACCTTCCCTTAAGGCGAAGTCACTTGGTGACTTCAAGATAAGGCTCCATCCCCACGGAGGCGACATTGTCACGAAGGATTTGTCGTCGTATTGCGACGGCGCTTATATAGTACTACCTGAATGATGCAACTTCTGGCTCAGTTGAACACCTTTCCAATGGGTAGATACGGGGCTTTCAGTTACTGCGATTTGCATCCATGGTCGTTGTCGCTTCAATTGTCGCTCAAGAGCATTGCTCAACTAAGTCTGACGGAGCTAACACTTCCCAAAATCGCCCTCGAAAATGCCCCGGCCGGGAATCGAACCCACCGTTTAAACAGAACATACTATGATAGGCTAGAGTGCATATACCTAGTGAGCCAAACTACCAAAAGATAGGCTGATGTTCTGCTTGCAAAGCAGAACATAGAATGCATACTATATAAGCAATATCAACCTGTGACATATTGGCTGCTTGCATATGCATGCTGTGATAGCCGAAATTAGTGAGATGACGTGATTAGTCATTGCCATGTGACCGTATAGGTTCTAGTTCTGATACCGAGCGAGTACCATGGCTCCAGAATAGATTTTTGAGGTAGAGTTCTAATTCCAAGACCCTATTAGCTGGAGTAGAGAGAGGCTAATTCTTTAAGTAGGGATGAGATTTACATGTGCCTAGTCACGTGGCCTAGGGTTATGGACTAAAGCGAGCTCTCACTTTTTATTTACTAGATTATGATAACAGTGACCCAGGGTTTTAGACCAGGGCAAGCCCCCACTTTTTAACGTTGTATGCTTAGCGGAAGACAACGAGGAAGATTTTCATCTGAAAAATCAGATAAAAGAGAGAGGAGCAGGAATTGAACCTACAACCTCACGAAAATCGCAAGGCAAATCCAAGTTCAGATCTTCCCAGCTGAGCTATCCCCTCAATAAAAATATATAGAAGATAAAGTATAATATACCCAAAGAGATTTATTATTTACTCACCTTTAAAAATATAGTAAATTCGCCTTTATTAATATATTTATAAAATATATATTAATAATTATTATAATTTAGAATACAGCGAGCTATATAATATGTATTTATGATAGGCTAGGGTGCATGTACCCAGTGAGCTAAACTACCAAAAGATAGGCCGATGTTCTGCTTGCAAGGCAGAATATGGAATGCACACTATATAAGCAATGTCAACCTATAACAGTATTATTAAATACGAATATTAGAGAATAAAGCCCAAACTTTATTAAAGGAAGTATTTCTTCGTCCTTATAAAGATATTATGAAGTACTATTATTGGGATATTATTATTATAGCTTTATAGAATTATAAAAATAGAAGGTAGTTAATTACTTATAGTTTCAGATATAAGGAGACTAAAGACGATTTTTATATAGAAATTATACGTAATAAGTTAATAAGAAAACGTTATAGTATATTCCCCTTCTTATAATTATTATTAAGGCCTATTAAGGCCTTATTTTAGGCTTAATTCGCCTTTTACAATACTTTATTAATATATTAGCTTATATAGGGTTAAAGTATCTTTTCGATTCCAAATAGGTTATTAATAACTATTGTCCTTATTATATTCGCTTTAAAATACTTACGTCAGTTAATTAGGCTACAGTTCCCTATTATACCCTCTTCATTTACAAGAAATATAACTATAACCCTCTTATACCTAATAAAATCCCTACTATTATTAGGTAGGGTATTATTAAGCGGATTATAATAATTCACAATCCGATACTTACTCCGGGTAAATTTTCTTATTTTTAATATTAAAAGTGGTAATTAACGTATTTAAGTAAATTATATATATATATATCTGGCTTGTCATGATACCAACCTAGCAAGGACTTGGAAAAGACATATTATTACATGAAGAGGAGAAGATCAGAAGAGAGCAGCGAGAACTCTGCTCCTAGACTATATACATGAACCAGGTGGAGATATGCTATGAGTTGGGTTGAGACATGACTGGAAACTGGTAGCGTTGTGGACATGCTATGAGTCGGGTTGAGACATAACTAGAGACTGGTAGCGTTGTAGTGCCGGAACGCTGAGGGTTTAGCTACATAACATCTGGTGCCATTATATAGTTATATTCAAATTTTATTAATATTAAGGAATTATATTATTAAATAACCTTACTGACTGGTTTAATAATAACGATTAAATTAAAATTATAATTCGTCAGACGAAACTGATTTAGTACTCTTATAGTATTAATAAAATAGCGCTCGTAGCGTAGTAGATAGGAGAATAATTATCATGGGCTAAGGTGAAAGGTAGGAGGTAGGTTTGATATGCGTAGTTGTATGAGGAGAAGAGAAAAGAGGTGTGCGCAAGTCTGGTGATATAGGGCAAGGTACGAAGGCCATGCCCAGAGCCAAGACCAGCGCACGTGCACATGCACATAATGTGCTATTAGCTAATAGTAGCAATAGCACAGTACGAGGCTTAACTACCTATAGCAGAAGCTGTATATATACTAGGCACAATTACAGGTAATTCTGTGACAATTCGACTCCTTCAGGAGTTAAAGTAATGTTTGGCTGTAATTAGTCTATAGCAAAGCAATTAGGACTAGAGACATCCTCTCTTCGACTACCTAATTAAATAAAAGTGTTAAAAAATTTAATGACTAGGTTAAAGCCTTCATTATTCTGTGTCTAATCGAATAAATCCGCTTTTTATTTATAATATAAATTTAGGTTCGAAATAAAGTTAGAATTCGAATTAGAGTAATTATTATCTCCAGCGTCAGATATTGTATAATTAATTCAATCTAAAAGGTGAGAGAAGGGGAGGGGGGGAGGGTAGAAGTACTCGCTCTATTAATACTCTTAGTAGTATAATGCCTTAAGGGAGATTTAATAATTAACTGTAGCTAAGTCAAATAAATCTAATATTCGATACGATTTGGAGAATCTGATTAAAGTAGGATATTTAATACTATCCCTAGTCAAATAAAAGGATAATATTTAATATTATATAAGAGCGTAATCCTATGAGAGATAAATTATAAAATTAAAAGCTACAAATTAAAGTAATATTAAATGTAAAGAGAAAAAGGAAGCTATTAAATGAGAGCATTATGGTTCTATATATATAAGTCAGAACTGCTACTCGTTCCCGCCTTCCCAATCTGTACGGTTTATCAATAAGAATATAAGCCTTATTCTATCCAATGTGCTATGGTGCTCTATATCCAGTGTTATTTAGCTATACTATGACAGGCCTCCCTTGCGAATATTGAAGAAAAAAAGGAAAAAAACAAAGATAACTTCGTAAAAAAAACCTAAAAATTTTTAAGAGGTAATTATAGTATTTATTTTTAGTAATAATCGTTTAGGAAGCAGCCTAGCACTTTTAAACGCGTTCTACCTTTCTTTTAGATGGAAAATTTATTTCTGCTGGGGGCGCGGCAATATAGCCATTAAAATAAATAATTTGCCTAGCAGTTTCGTTGAATAAGCCTTTGAAGTATTTATATTAATTTAAATTAAATTTGGTTTTATTAGCGGTTACTTTGGTTTAAGAAACCTCTCTATGACCTTTTAATAACTTTATGGAAACCCTTTAATAACTACGTAGAAAAAAACTAGAAAATTATTAGAAAGATATTAATTTACTTGTAGCTATTTTAATTTTCGGCGGCTTTAGGCGGCCGCTTATATTTAATATAATATTTCCCGCCTTATTTTTAACTCCTAAGATAATATAATATTTATTTTTATAATAATAATAAAAAGTATTTTTAATTTTAAAAATACTTTAGTAAATATAAAGGTTATTTCCGATTGGTATATAATAGAAGCGTTCGCCTATATAGAGCTCTATAGTACATATAGTTTTAGCTTAGAAAAGATTAAAATTAATAATTATTGATTTATTAGTAATATATAATAAATAGTAAATTTACTCTAGAACTATTATTACATTCGTTGGCTAAAATAACTTCCGGGGGTATATTGTCTAGGCGGGACGATAATTTAAAATACTTAAAGAATACTTACTATAAAAAAATATTAGTTTATATTTAGAAAAAAGTAAAAAAGAATTAACTGCATAGAAATTTTACGTAAAAAATAAGGAAAGGAAAACTTTATAAAAACTTTATATAAGAAATAAAGAAAGGGAAACCTTGTGGAAACTTCGCGTAATTTATTCTTAAGTAGTTTATAGTTACGGCGAATAATAGTAATATAATTATTTAAAGAAGAAAGGAAGAAATAGAATTTAATTAGTCACTTTTAATTTAAATACCCCAATCTAATGGGTTATTTCATTTATTTACTTTATATTTTTTTATTTAATATTCAATTTAAAATATTATTAAAATTCTTATTATTTTTCTTCTTATTTTCTTTTATTACTAAAATTAATAATAATATCCCTTAAAGACTATTACAATACTGAATTTATATTTGATATATATATTAAAAAGATATTTATATATAGTTATTTAATATACATTTAGCTATTTATTTAATTTTATAGAATATATTTATAATATTTATAAGCGCAAGTCCGCTATAGACGCGCTGTAAACGAGACCTATAAGGGGTGTCGCCTCAATTAGATATTGCTGCCGAGCGGACTGAATGATACGCAGCGTTGGCGTCTTGGCATCACACTCAAATAGTCCAACCAGCCAATAAGCGCATCGATGAGCGGCACCCACTGTTCTGAAACTGGTGAGCAATGACGTCGATGGGCGAAGGAAGCGATTGCCTGTCTCGGCGCATGACGACGTGTGGGAAGGAAGGAATCGTCGCCCTCTTTGTCGGCAGCAGCAGCCAAGAAGCCAGCCTTGTAACGGGAACACGATTGGCATCATACTTGTACCTAGTAAGACATCATCATTGAGGAAAAAAAGGAAGAGGAGAGACAGAAGTAGAAGTATTGGTGCTACCCTTGTGTCTGTTTCTGTTTTGGTTTTTTTCCATTCGTTTCACTTTTTTCTCCTCCTGTCTGTCATCCCATCTCACAACGGAAACCAAAACATCATTCAACGCCGCAGTTTCCATCTTCCACACCGGCGTAACTGTTCGCTTCTTTTAAAAGGCCTAGACATCCTGATCGACAATCTTATTAACAAAGTTACTATAACGAAAAAACCTATAGCTTAAGGTTACTAACACGCGACACATCATCGTACAAAACCAATCGTCAAGTAGAATCCAGAAGATCAAACAACACCTCGAAACACGAAGGACCTGTAAGATTCCAATTTCACAGCCTCAGTCCGCAGTGGGCCATCATCCGACCGGTACTCCACAGTTCCCGACATCCGATACCTACCCGGCCGGTCTGGTCTTTTGACTTTTCGTTTGAGCCTTGGTCTTGGTTTTAATAACCATACATAAGCCATGGCCTCAACTACTGCGCTTACGCAGACAGCACTCGTCCCTCCAAGTAAGTCCGCGCGTCCATCAGGTGGTGCATGTCAGTCGGGCATAACAACCCGGACATCTCGTCTTAACATAACATACTACCTGCTACGACCTGAATCCCAAAATATCACCGCTTAGAGTACCTTACTGACCACCTTGTAAAGACAATACTGGGAGGTTAAGATACGCAGACGCCAAAGACCTACCTAGTTACCCATCTTCCGGTCTCAAAAACAACGACGCAGCTGCCAGTGCCGCCGCATCCTTGGGATGGGCTAACAGGAAATCTGTCGAATACCCAAAACCAGAGATATCAACAGCTCCTGCTTCTTCAGCCGCGACTCTGGGATGGACAAACACCAAACTAGTTGAACATCCCAAGGCAGAGTTCTCAAAGACACACGCTTCTCACGCCAATACCGCTGCAGCGCTGGCTAACGGCCAAAAGATGGCGTCACCAACGAGTAACGGGTTGGAGGTTTCGCAACCCAAGATCAATGTGGCAGGGTCACAAGCGGCCATCTCAGCGTTACGTGCAGCTCAAAGACAACAAAAGCAGATTTTCCAACAGAAGCAACAGCAACAAGCCCAACCTCAGCAGCCTAAGCCTACCTTGGATACCTCCAACTGGGGAAACTCGGCAGCGAATTTGGCCTTCAAGGGACACAAGTCACCTACCTCTTCTACCCTAACTGTTCCAGAGACACAAGGTTCCGCCTTGACACGACAAGCATCACTGCGCGCAGCAAGGGATGCTGTGGCCGGGCGACGCCCGCGATCGAGGTCGCAACCCCAGCCAGTAACCGGCAACACCGCATACCCCGATAAAGAAAACGCAGCCTCCAATGCCCTTAGTGCCGCGACCAAGTCGATGCGCCCGCCTAGCATTCGCTCGACCGACGAAGCCGGTGCCGTTCCGTACACGACCATGAGCAGACAGATGTTCACGTCCCGACCCCCTGTCAAGCCCGAAGTCGACGAGAAGAACCGGCAAGACGTTCTCCACGCTTCCGCTTTGGCCATGGCCAAGCGCATGTACACACAGCAACAAAAGATGATCGACCAGTCCAAGCAGGTCCAAGGGCGCAGATCCTCCTTTGAGCGCCACGGTACCGGCGACCCAACGGTCACCAATGACGAGGTGGAACGCCCTCCAGTGGTATACAACAGCCTGCAAGACGCCGCCTACCGTCTCGCGCAGGAACGTCTCGCCAAGCTGCACGACGAACACCAAAAGAACCGGGAGATGCAGGAGTACTATACGGGCGCTCCCCCCTCCAATCAAGGCAACAACGCCGGCGGCGCATTCGGCAGTATCTGCAACAAACTAACTAGACGTCGGTCTTCTAGCGACGGCGACATCATCGTCGCCAACGACCGCCAGCGCTCCCAGCACATCCGCAAGCAAATGTCCCTCTTCAACACCAAGATCGTCGAAGTCGACGAGCAAAAGCGGGCACGCGACCGCGAAGCGCTGTTGCAAGCCGCCCAGCGCAACGTCAAGGCGCGGTTGCAAGGGATGGACGAGAAGCTGTACGCGGAAAAGGGGGTGATGATTCCGCACACGAGCAACAGCGATTGGGAAGTGAAAGCGCACACGGCGGCGCAGGCAAGGTTCGATGCGACGAACAGCGGTAGGAGGCCGATGGATGCGAGCCAAGTGGATATTGGCGGAGGCAAGATGGTAGACAGGGCGAAGGTGGAGGATATTGCCGCAAAGAGGGTGCAGCCGTTGCTGGATGAAATTAATGATCATGCGGAGAAAGAGAGGGAGAGGAGGACGGCAGTGAAGATGGATGAGGAGAGGAAGAGGGAGGAGACGGAGAAGAATAAGATGCGGGAGAGGGAGGTGGCGATGTTGCATAAGCAGTTGAAAGGTATGTTTTTGCGTTTTGGTGTTGATATCGGGGGTAGGAGACTAACACGGATTTTTGACAGATCAGCAAAAAGACAAGGAAAAGGCTCTGGCGGCGGAGGTCAAGAGAGAAGAAAGGCAGCGAAAAGAGGAGGAAAAAGCGGCCAAGGCTGAGCAGAAGCGACTGGCCAAAGAGGCCAAGGAGGAAAAGCAGGTCGGAAAGGGGAAGGAGCCCGCCGCGGCTGCTGATTTGGACCAAAGTTCTTCGCCAGACGAGAAACCAATGGGTGTGCCACTGGTTGCCCATAGAAGGACAGACAGTTCGGGACTGACCAGACTATCCATGCCGTTCCAGAGACGCACATCGCCTCCTCAGAGGGGTTCAACAACACCAGACGGGGGAGCGAGTCCCATCTTGGAACCGCAATCAGCAGCTTCGCCAACTAGCAAGGTGAAAGCCTGGCTGAAGAACCGCTTCTCCCGTCCCAGAGCGGCATCCGGCGCATCTATCGCTTCGTCAAGAGTAGATACATCAGCGGATGGTGCCGCTGACGTTGCCAGCCCGGATATGAACAGGGGCTTCATCGGCGGCGTGGCACTAACCCGAAAGCTGGAGGAGAATAACCCCAGTGTTCCCTCCATCGTCGGAGATGACCACAGTGGACCGGGAAGTATCCGCGAAGTCGCCCTCGCCGGCCTCTCAGCGCCCACCCCCGTCCAGCAGTCGACGACATTGACGCCAGCCATCAACCTTCCACCGGCGGCGCAGGACGAATCCGGTGAAAGCAGTGGCCTCACTGTTCCAACTGATAACTCCGCCCTAGGCACCGCCGCTTTGAAGCCTTCCTCTCGCCCTATCAGCGCCATTGGCGGCTTCGACGCAGTGGCTACCGTCACCACCATAACCACCACCACTACCACCGAACCGGCAGTCAGTGACCGTCCTCCCTCCCCATCAGCCCAAGTCCAACAACCACAGCTCGCCCTCCCCTACATCACCACCACCATCACCGCCAACTCAGCCGAAGCAGAAGCAGAAACCAACTCCGTCAGCAGCCTAAGCAGTTCAGGCCTAAGCGATAGCGTCTACAGCAGCGTAAGCGATAACAGCGCCGTACAAGACCAAGACCAAGAAAACGACGAGTTCCTTGAAGCAAGAAGCACCTTCTCCAGCGACGGGCCGCTTACACCACCGTCGAACTTCCCGGTGATGAGTGTTGCTATCACGCAGCCTACCCCCGGTGTTAATAGCGAGGAAAAGGGACACGGGCAGTTCTTGATGGCTGAGCCGAGAGCTAGTACTGGGAGTGGTTTTGGGCTGGGGAGTGTGAGCGGGAGGAGTTTGAGAGAGAGGCCAGTGAGTTCGGGCGGGTTGAGTGTCGGACGGTCGTCGATCAGTGGGTGTGGGAGGATTAGTCCGTTTAGGGAGAGTAGGTTTTCGGAGAATTTTGATAAGGAGGATTAAGGGTTGGGAGTAAGAGGTTTTGTGTTTGTGGGGCTTTTTTTTTTTTTTTTTTTTTTTTTTTTTTTATTTTTTTTTTTTTTTTTTTTTTTTTTTTTTTTTTTTTTTTTTTTTTTGGGCTCCGAGGTTGAGTGTTATTTGCCCTGTATTATATCCTAAAACTGTCTGTTTGGTGGACGTTCCTGGTCTTGTACGAATAATTCCTTTGATGATCCTGATGGTCCGTTTCCTACCTTCTCTCTTACCTGTAGCAGTATCCATGAATGATAATGTCAGTTGACAAACAAGATCTGGGCCGAGTTCTGACTTCCACTTGTGAAATGTGCCACTGAATTCTACTCCACCGTTAAACAGGAACTCGTAACATCGCGAGTCCAAGCAATGATACCGGCGTTACAACAAACTTCAACGCTGTGCTCTGTTTGCTCATGACCTTCCACGTCGTCCTATCCCACACGGCAGCTTACATGCCAACACCCCACTGCTGCCTTGAATTGGGAGAAGTTGTTTGCGCGCACCTTGCTGGCCAACCACTCCAGATCTTCCGCCCATTGTCTCGCTCCTTCCCTCTCAGCATCTTCACCTCACACGACCACATGCCTGCCTAACCAACCGTTCCTTCCCAAACACACACGAAACAGCTCTTCATAAGCAAACCTTTTGCGAGTACTTTCCAACAAGAAAATAACCCTACTGGTGTATCGGTTAACATGGCGGATTCTCATTCTTGCGATGAAGTTTCCGCAGCGCAGGGTTCAACTCCCTGGTAGGGTAGTTTTTTGCACATTTTTGGTCTCTTTTGTCTTCCTCAATTTATTGGCATTCTGAGTCTACTGTGAGTTCAGGTCATAAATAAGGTTTACCGTCGATCTTTCGCAATGACTTGATCTATGCTTTTGCTACCGTACTACTGAGTTCATGAAGGTCAACTGACGGAGGTGGAAAAGCGATGACGGAAGATGGGCTTGATTCCGAAGTGGTGACTGAAGGCATGGAAACGAAAACCAGGACAGAAAAAGAAAGAACTAAAAAGGAGTATTGGTGTATGGGAAGCCCTGTGAAGGGACTTCCTGGGCATGGACATCCAACATCAACACATCATCACGGCCTTGGAAGTAGATTCTCGTCGTTGCCTTATAAGAAGGGGTGGCATTCAGCCATTGTACTGGTGAGCGGGTGTTCACCTTGATGGTTTGTCATGCCTTCCATCCCAAAACTGTTGATGGAGGAAACCCGCATGATCCCAGATACCTACAAGGAAGGAGCACAAACAAGGCATATAGGCCTGCTCTTTGCTGTCTCTTGTCAACAACGGATGGAGATCTTACTGGTGTATCGGTTAACATGGCGGATTCTCAAATCTTGTGATCAAGTTTCCGCAGCGCAGCGTTCAACTCCCTGGTAGGGTAAACTTTTTGCCTTTTTTCGTCTTGTTCTTTGTAACTTGCTTCTTCTCAATGTTGGATTCTGCAATGGGGAGTTGGAATGGTCATTTGGGAACTTCGATTCATGTGACAACAAAACCTCAAATTGTTCACCAAGGTGATCCATTCAGGGGATGCAGGTGAGGAAGGTCCTGGCACTTGCGTGTTTGCAGTACATAAGGAACCACAGATGGTAGGTTACCTATTATGGAACATATTTGGAACAATGGCCGAGCGGTGTGTTGGAGCACACGTTCCGTCATTCGGTAGGTTTACAGGGAGGTTTACAGGGAGGGTTAGTGGGAGGGTTAGTGGGAGGGCGCCCGTAGCTCGCTATGGAGGTGCTGCCCACTAACAATACCACACCTAGTGAAGCGCCCGTATCGGTAAGGTCCCCGGTTCGAATGCGGGCTCGGTCAAGTTTCTTCTTCTTTTTTTCTTTTTTTTCTTCCTTCTGATTTGCCCTGGATCCAACCAGCCCAGTCAGTCACTGTGACGTGGGAGGCAGACGGGCAGACATGTCGCGGAATCACCGATCCCGGCAAGATGGTTGATCACCTTGCAAGTAGCACACACACTATTTGATGAACTCGAAGTTGACGAGGTGAGCTTCTGGACAGTTTCGATACTAGAGAACCCATTTATCGGTATCCCAAATCCGGTAGGTAGTACCAATACCTTAAAGCCACTCTATAGCCACTTACTAACCAAGTGCGCCTCAATATCCATGTACGGTAGGAAAGTACCGGTGGCGGGGGCTCTTGTCTCACATGTGACAGCCTTCTAGAAAGCCCAGATTCATTATGAGAGGCTGTTCGTTGATCTCGTTGAGGTCCGGAATCCCGATGGAGCACTGGGGAGGAAAGAGACCGCGGAGTTCCTGAGCGGACAGAGTGAACTCGGTGGGAGTAACAATTTTTTTCCCGGGGGGCCTATCAGTCACGGATTGACTCTTCTTGCATGTTAAAAACAGGCTCATAGCAGAATGATCAAGGCAGAGTGGGCCGTCGAGGAGTGTCGTTCTGACGTTGTCAGCCCTACGAGGACAGGACGGATGTCGTCTGGTGTGGAGAGGAAAAAGGATCCGCAATCCGATGTTTCCGAGGTCAGGGGCAGTAGAGCGCACAGACCACCACGCTACACATGGAGTTTTGTCGCCCGCCGTAGACATTTCACCACCAAGTGAGGGGTTTCGATCTGTTGTTCCCCTCTTCACCAAGCACTGCATCCTCAAAGCTGACAAGGCGTCCATCCGGGTTGAAAAAGGAATATCACAACATAGCCTCAAACCACGCCGAATATGTGGTGATGAGACGATAATGGTGCCCTCGCCATTCGGACGGAACCACCCCCTTTCTTCCACTTTCGTGTTGCTCAACACTGCAAAAGGCTCAAACATTCCTTTCGCTCGCCCGCCTCCTCCATTGTCACTCACTGTCACAGTCACACACACACATCCTGCCATCTAATTTCAGAGACAATGCTGTCAGCTCTGCATGGCCACCTCCGTCTCTCAACTCCGACTTCAAGGCCCGGCCCCGAACATGCGTGGTTGCCACGGGAATAGCATACTCTCTAGAATAGGTCCACAACAGCAAGTCCGAACTACCTAGGTACCTGCAGCTGTACCACTCTCGCTTTCTTCACATTTCGTCCATCACTGCAAGCAAGCCCCCGGCCTGAATACAACGATCATGGCGCCGGAGAGGGTAGGGAGAGGCCTAACTACGACTACGACTACGATGAGAGAGTCCCAGTGCATATCACAGATATCACACACTTGATGACTACATTATCGGTATGCATTTCAGTTTCACTAACGGTCGATAGGGTCCACATGCGTTACCTTGCCTCAGCTGTTGCCCTGTCAATGAATTGTCAAGGAACGTTCGATCCGGTCAATATCACAAACCTGAATACCCTGTTCGGTATTGTCACCCATCCATCAATTCGGGCTTTATCTGTCATAACAGCTTTCATCGGTGGTTGTGTGGCGCTCCCCGTATGGACATCTGGACACCTGCTTCAGGCCTTGCCATGCGGCTGGAAAAAAATAGAGGTTGCTCTTATCGGCAGTACAAGTGGTGGTGAGACCAATCAACAGCCGCCGTCGTAATGGCGTTGCGTCCCTCGTCGTTCGGCTTGGCATCTCGGCTGAGCTTGGCGTTCGATGAGGTGGGTGGTGTTGGTGGTGGTGGTGGTGGTTGTGGTGGTGGTGGTGGTGGTTGAACTGTCTGTCTATCAACAGCAGGGTCGTTTTCTCGCTTGCGACCGCGGTGTGGTTGCAAAGAAGAGAGAGCCACCACTGCCACCTTATCCCACATCGTGTTCGATGCACAGCAGTCAGCTCTGCACATCTCACTCGCCTTAAACCCATTCGGCTGCAAATGCCCGCCATGCAGTCGTTGTTCGACTTCGCGATAATACGAGAAGAGCGACAAGGCCCCCAAGAACCAATCAGGATTGTCCGAGATCCTGGCCCGAAGACGTTGTGTGTGTCTTGATGGAAAGCTGATGCAGGGGGTCAGCCAATTCCCAACCAGCGTTGCGATTCCCCGGGTCCAGGTTCCAGGCCACCCTTTTCCTACCTTATCCTTGCCCCCATGTTGTATGTTGTCTCAAGCCTTATTCCGTCTGCACCATCTTCGCCTTGTGATCCCTCTTATAGGTGAAAATAGGTCGCAGTGCGCAATCATGGACGACGCAGTAATAAAATAGTCTCTCTCCCTCGAGTGAAGGAAGGTCTGTTATCTACTCGCTGTCCGGCTGGCTTGAATAAGATCGAGTCCCCTTCCCCGGTTACATTGTGTTGTCGTGTTGTCGTTGAGTTCAGCGATACGAGGCGCATACATATCCCGATATCACCTTTTCTTCTTTCTTACCTCTACCTTCTCTTGCAGACGCCTCAAAAGCAGCTATCACTCGTTATTCCAGTCAAACTGCAGCACTTCAGCTCGGCCATCATTCTCAACCGTTGTGATCGTACATTGCTGCTGCCAGATCTGATGTCCTGAACCGTTCCATCCGATCCCGCGCAAGCCTCACAGACGCCGCCCGCCCATCATGAGATACGCATATCCCGCCCTGGCCGGCCTGCTCTCGCTGGCGGCCAGGACTGGAGCCGACCCGACATGGCCCGCCGCCACGGACGAGATGGAGGAGATAGTGTACCAACTTCAGGGGTTCAAGGGCAGGCTCTTCAATGATATTATCACGCCTTGCAACAATGAGGCTGCTGGACCTGGAAGGGTGACGGCCTCGGAGTGGTTGCGGGTGGGATTCCAGTATGTGTTTTTTCCTGATATTCAGTGATGAGGGTACGTAGAAAACAGGCCAGGTCAAAATGCCGGATGACGGTAAAGAAGGTCAAAGCAATGGAAGGATACCTCATGGGAAATCATACGGAACAGAACATCTGTTCGACTTCGACAGATGAATATAGTCCGCGCAAAATGCTAACTTGACCAGCGACATGGCCACCCACAACCGCGTCTTCGGCACCGGCGGACTCGACGCCTCGCTCCAATTCGAGCTCACAAACGGTGAGAACACCGGACCAGGCCACAACACCACCCTCAAGTTCTTCGCCAACTACTACTCATCCCAATCAAGCATGGCCGACCTGATTGCCGCCGGCGTCTACGCTTCAGTCAGGTCCTGCGGAGGTCCCATCATCCCCCTTCGACTCGGGAGGAAAGACGCAACGTCCAGTGGCAGCACCGGTGTACCACAGCCTCAGAACTCAGCGGAAACGTTTAGGCAACAGTTCGACCGCATGGGGTTTAGTACCGAGGAGATGATCCAGGTGACGGCTTGCGGACATACCCTCGGCGGTGTCCACACGGAGGAGTTTCCTGAGATTGTGCCCGCCGGTACGGGAACGAACGGTCAGAAGCCGCTTGATACCACCGATGCTACGTTTGATAACAAGGTGGTTACCGAGTACATCTCGGGGACGACGCAGAACCCGCTGGTGGTTGGGCCAGCTGTTGCGGTGAACAGACACTCGGATTTCAAGGTGTATAACATTGATGGGAATGCCACGATGAACGGCTTGACGTCTGCTTCGACTTTCAGGGACGTCTGCAAGACTGTTCTTCAGAAGATGATTGATACTGTACCCTCGGGCGTAACCCTGACGGATCCCATTGCTCCTTATGCGGTTAAGCCTGTTGATATGCAGTTGACCCTGAATTCAGGAGGTAGCAGTTTTCTTCTGACTGGGTACATCAGAGTTCGCACGACGAATCGGGCCTCTGGTGCCATCAAGAATGTCAAGATGAGTTGGAAGGATAGGAATGGCGGCTGTGCTTCCGGGTCGTGCTCATACACCGCCACCGTACAAGGAGCGGGTACCGGGTTCGATGATACCTTTGAGGTAGGCTCCTTTCGTACTCGATCCCCAACTCATCAAAACTGACGAAAGACACAGTTCTTCCCTATCTCGACCAACATCCCCGCCTCCTCAGGCATCTCGTCCTTCACAGTCACCGTCAACCTCAACGACGGCACCGGCGAGTCCTACGACAACAACGGGAACTCCTACCCCTTATCAGATGCCATCATCTTGCAAAAACCACAGAGCTGTCTCCTCCAGTCATCTGGTGCACTAACCGTTTCTGCGCTTGTAAGCTCCCTTCCCCCATCTCACTCTCAAAACTTACCCTCGCTGACCACCAAAACAGATCCGCAACGACATCACCACAACACCCTCTCTAGGCATCTCCTACCTCACTCCCCGCGGCGTCGTCCGCAACGGTAACCCGGTTCCCATCCTCAGCAGCGCCACCGTCGCCATGACCAAAGGCGACTGCGTCGGTCCTTACACCTTCTACTCCGCCAGCTACACCATCACAGGTGGTCTGAGTTACGCCGCCAAGCTCAGCGTCACCGCAGGCTCCAACTCTGATAGCTTCAACAAGGCCAGCGATCTATCAGGCAGCTGCGCTACCTTTTCAGGAACTGCGTCCTGCACCACCCCTGGTAGTGGCGGTGGTGGTGGTAACGAGCCCGACGCCTCTTCCACTGTTGCGGCCTCTTCCTCTACCGCTGAGCCATCAACCAGCAGCGTAGTAAAGGTCATCAGCTCAAGCGACATCAGCAGCTCTACCACCATTGTTCCCTCCAGCACGCTCTCCTCCTCCACCGCCCCAACCGCCACCAGCCCCGCCAGAAAACTCACAGTCGCCGGCTACACCCGCCTCCGCTGCGCAACCGAAGGCTCGGGCGTGCGCGCCCTAAC
>RANY01000784.1:0-17162 GCA_009805235.1 Neurospora pannonica FGSC 7221
TTTTTTTTTTTTTTTTTTTTTTTTTTTTTTTTTTTTTTTTTTTTTTTTTTTTTTTTTTTTTTTTTTTTTTTTTTTTTTTTTGTGGAGTGATCTGAGCACCGCGCAGCCCAGCCTTTTCGGTTGGGGGCGACGCGAAGAAGCAAAGCAAACGAAGCTTCCATTCGTAGGTAGACAAGCCGAACAAAAGCGGAAGGCACAAAGGGTACGCGCGTTGGCTGCAAGGCTACGGATGGATGCTTCCAGGCAGCAATGCATTTCGCAGAATGACAGACGCGGCAGGATTGCAGGAACACCTAATGACCGAACTTGGCCAAAACACCAAAAAAACAGAACAACAACAACAATGACGATTCTCGCTCCAGCTCGGCTGTAGCGGTAGACCAGGCATCGGCCGTTTGGCACCGTATTGCCAAGTAACGCTAAAAAGAACCGATCGACTCTCGGGGGACTCCGAGATACAAACATGCTAAACAGAAAGTCAAACACGGAGGCGCACTCGACCGTTTTGTTTCAGCCCAACATCATCATCATCTCCAGATTCCAGTCCAACTCGGGTACGTAACCACTCTCTCCCCTCCGCATTCCTTTACCAAGGCAGACCACTCTAGTTGATCAATCCAAAGAACTTCAACATCACCTGCTCATTCGTCGGTGCCACATGCCCCACGCCTGCGCCCATATACCCAACCAATTTGCTGCCATCCCCATACACCATCTGCGTATACGCCTGGCTCGGCACTCCGGTGACATTCCTCGAAAACTCCACTCCCAGCACATTCGACCACTGCTTCAGGGCCTCCATCGCACACTTCGGATACACCAGCGTGTCGGCGGCGCCATGGATAATCTGCATCCTTGGTCTGCGTCCCGTATATCCTGGGTAAGAATTCCTCACAAAGTTGCCCCATTCCTGCGGACTGTGCTGCAGTCCCCTGGCGCAGGTCTGGTTGGATGAGAAAGGGGTAGCCGACCCAGCGCCGGCGAAACAAGCGTGCGCAACGCCCGAGTACGCAGCTCCGGCCTCGAAGACCTCCGGGTAAGTGCCGGCGAGGACGTTGGTCATCATGGCACCGGAGGAGGTGCCCATGACATAGACGCGCGAAGCGTCGGCGTTGTATTTGGCGATGGTGTAGTTCACCATGGCAACGATGCCGAGGGAGTCGCCACCGGCTCCGTGCGTGAGAGAGGCAGGGTCGTGAACTCCCCAGCAGTTGGACATGTTGGGTGTGCCGGGGTAGATGAGGATGAAGCCGTTTTGGTCGGCGTAGGAGGGGAGGCGTGTGCCGGAGTACCAAGAAGGGGCAGTGCCGCCACAGCCGTGGAGCTGTCGTTACCTCGTTAGTATCGCGGTTGTGTGGGGAAGGAAGAGAAAAGTACTCACAGCTACGATGATGGCGGGCTTTGTGGCCAGCTTGTCAGGGACGTAGGTGTACATCTGGATCTTGGTTGGGTTACTGCCCCAGTTCGTCACCTGCTGCAGCGAGGCACAGAGGCCTGTGGCCGCGGTGAGGGCGAGCCCGAGTAGTGTTTTGGGCAGCATAGTGAAAAAGGTGAAGGGAGTAGTTGACGTGTTAGTAGATGATGGCTAACTGCTTGCTTTCCCCAGATTCTCGATCCGAACTGGCATGGCGCCAGACCCTTTATACTTCAGTCATCATCCAAAGGACCTCAGAGGCCAATCCTCGACAACATTCCCACGATTCGTGCGCATAAAAGCCCAATCGAAGTGGCCGTAGAAGAGTGAAACTCCCAACTAGGCAAACTCCGAAAACTCCGTAAGCGATGTTGCCCTCGTGCAAGGGAACGAGAGTCTTGAGATACATTCGGCAAACAAGACACACGCACAGGTGGCGACGCGTCACAACGTAGCATTTCCCCAATTGTGCAGTGTCACCCAGATCTTGGTATGGTACCCCGGAGAGTCCAAATAACCTCTTTACTTTTCGGAACCAAAGAGCCGCAGCTTCGGCAAATGGTGTCGGTAATTGGGAATAGCCTCACCGTCGACACTCGCGTGTCATTGGCGTGGGAGCAGACTAGACTTCAGCCATGCTTTGTTTCAATGCCAGTGCATCGAAACAGCACTTCCTGCTCTCCAAGAGGGACTTAACGAGTTGATCTGACCAAATCTCTGGCGCTGTACCTCCACTCTGTGATCGGGAATACCTTTCCCCATTCCCTGGCCGGAAACTCCAGTGTCATGCTGGTTTATGTTATTCGTGGGGAGGGACACTCTGTTCCATTTGCCGCTGACTGTATCCGAAGTGACAGCGATGAGAGCCAGCAATGATCGAGCATATCATCCATATTAGTGAGTGTTCATTGTGGGCGACATGTGGTCATAGTCCAAATCTGCAAAGCCGTGTATCCGATTGGCGAGCTATTGAAAGTTCCAGAGTAGATGTTACACATCCACATCTTGTTTAATCGACCGACTTCAACGCCCTCCTGCGCTTCCATCGTCCGTCTCACTTCGATCTGGACTGTTATGGACGCTACCTTTGTCAAAGTTATGGTCAGTTCCAACGCTCAAGATTAGTGACATGAATGCATCAACAGCTCCGGTGATTCCAACATCGCCATCCAGGTCCAGTGACCGGGGACCTGTAACTATCCACACTGTCAGCCAAATGGCCCTTTGACATTGTCCCTTCGCGGGCTTTGAAAAGCGTTTCGCCGACCGCGCTGCGCCAACATGGGGAACCTTTGTTCCCTATTCCCAAGCTTTGAGCGACCAACTGGAGATTGTCCACTCAGCTAGACGCCCTCTCCCGCCAAGTCACAATGACTTTACTGGGCGCTTTGAGCACGAAGCTATCGCGATGTCAATGCCAGTCAATGCTGGAAGCGCCGATACGTCGCCGATTGTCGACTGCACTTTTTACACTTCTTCCGCCAGTTCAACAATACCAACAATGGCGCCATCGAGGTGGAAGTTATAAGGGTGTTGGCAAGCTCGTAGTTTGTTACGCCCTCCTGTCCTGTCAGACCCATTTGTGGCCATCTCTCGTCCGTTGACCTTCGTTCATTTTTCTCGTCTTATTGACACTCCTATCCTGATCTATTACATTGCCTGCACCAGATTCCCTCAAAATTTCTTTCAGCCGTTATACTGCCCGGATTGAACCATCTCATTTGGCTACTGGATAGCCCGAGACATCCACCCCGACCCCTGCTCAACACTGAACCGTCACCCACTGCCATCTACCACCTCGTCTTGAAGCGGAGATGCCTCCCCCGTGTCATACCTTCCTTTCCTTCCTCCGCATAGGACAGGCCCTCCTCTCAGCCTTGACATTGAGCTTGCCTTCCACAGCAATCGCCCTTCCCGCACCCGATCTCGTGATCGAAAACCTTCCATCGGCTGTCTCCCAACTCGCGAAAGATCTCAACGGACGTGATGACCACGGTCCGACAAACACAACCGGCGGCCCCGCTTGCTTCAAAACCGCATACCCATCCCTCTCCGCCTCCCCCGACAAGGAGGTCCCGTATACCATGTCCCTCGTTTGCCCCGAACACGGACTCGGAAACGGCACAGACATAGGTTTCACCATCCCCACCGACGCCATCGGTGCTTGCACCCTCTTCCTTGCTCTCCCCCCGTCGGCAAACGTAACCGGCAATGCTAGAATCGACATCCTGACCATCGACGGACCTGCCCCCGGGGGGTTGGCGGGGACAGTTTCTATTCCCGAGGCAGGACCAGGAAACGGAACGACGTGGTCTAAGAAGAGACATAACGGAGAGCATCATGGGGATAAACCGGAGGGAAATGCGCAAGGGGCTTATGATGGTGGAAAGGCAAAGGAGATCAATAGCTTTGCATGTAGAGAGCGGGTGGGGTTTAGGTTGTCGGTTAATAATGATAATGGGAAATTCAAGAACGGGAATGAAGTGAGCTTTTTGGAGGGAGAGGGGAGTGGGTTTTGGATCAGGTATGGGTGTTGATGTTTTGTGAGATCTATTGGCTCTGAGAGGGTGCACTGATGTGGGCTGTGGTACTGTGGTACATGTGTGATGACTGGCCGCCCGGAGCAGCCGTGTCCTGTGTAGTGGCCGGAGGAATGAGGTTGAGTAGACGGGATACTGGTAGTGAATGACTGGAAGGCGGGCGCTGGACACTTCGCTAGCTAATGAAGGGCAAGTTCGATTGTTGGTGGAATTGAACTAGCCGTGATGCCGTGGCCTAGTTCAGATGCTTTTCCTCAGGCCTGCAACTGCAGTAACCTGACTGGATGGATTCGCCCTATCGTGTCCTCCTATGTATCCTCACAGATAACATCCTCCTCTGCTCGTTTCGTCCAATTCTAACCCTTGATCATTCCCCCCTTTTTGAGGAACGTCTCCATCTCCTCTCTCTTCACCTTCAGCCACCCTTCCACTTCCCCCTTTCCCATATCCTTCCCTTCTTCTGCGTACCCCAACCTCACCAACTCCCTAACCAACTCACCTTCCACCCCCTTAAATACCCCCAGTTTCTCCACCACCCCAAAACACCTTGACGCTCTACTCCCCTCCAACACACCCGCTATGCTAACTGGCAATGGTCTGCCTTCTGCCTCCAACTTTTCTTCGGCCTCTCGGAACTTCTGGCGATAGAGATCCCTCGCCTTTTGCTTTTTGACGGTCTTATCGTACTCGGGGTGCTTTTCGTCACGAAGGATCGAGGACTCTTGCTGAGAAGAGAGCAAAGGGAACGGAACAGGGTAGTAAAACACCTCCCACGGAGAAGACTGGGCCATCTCCCAGTCTATGACAGCTAGGAAGTCGTAAGCGTTACCGGAGGAGGAATCAGGAGAGGTAGAGACAAGGATGTTTTGGATGCCGAGGTCCATGTGGTGAAAGGGGAAGGGACCGTTGACGGCGGGAGCAGAGGGCGGGGAGCGGAAGAGGGGGCTGTTGTGGACGAGGTCACGGAAGATGAAGTGGCCTAATTTGCCGAGTTCGGAGGGGGATTCGGGATCGGGATTGGTTGAGGAAGAGGATGATGGGGAGGATGAGCGTTGAAGAGCAGCCTTGAACCTGGCGTCGGCGATATTGCGGAAGTACTCCCAGCTTGAAGACAGAGGGCCGGGGTTGGCAAGACCGTTGATGAATGCCGCTGCTATAGGACCAATGGTTGGACCTTTCTCCGGGGAGTACTCCGATATGGAGCCGATGGTTGGGAAGGTGAAGGAAGCGAGTTCGGCTTGGGCCATCGTCCATTGCGACATGATGTGTTCTTGCGTCTTAACCTGCTCTATCGTCAGTGCCTCCTTGCTCTGTCCATTTTAACAACACCGGGAGCGAAACCCACCGGAAGATCCCAAATATCTCCTCCTACATGTTCCACCGTATTCCCAAAGAAGCCCTTCATCAGCATATACGACGCCCCCACCCTCCGCGCCTGTTCACTCCCCGGTTTCTCAACCGCATAACACTTGGGAAACGGAAAGGTCTTCACATTGTCCCTAAGGAAAGCCATAGTTGCCACCTCACACTGCACCAGATATGTCTCCGCCTCTTCTGCGTCGTCGCCTTTACCCTCATGCTCGGGATGCTTCGGCAGACGTACGCGGGCAATGACAAGGTACCGATCGTCGGTTGTAGAAAACTCGAAGCAGCACCAGTACTGCCCAGCAGAGAAGCGGTCGGAGAGCCTGACTGGAGAATGAAGCAGCTTTTCAACGTGAGATTTAAGGGCATCTTTGTTTATGGAGGACATGAAGCGTTCGAGGCGGTTGCGCATTGGGCCGTTGTCTTTCCAGTCATCGTAGGAATGCCAGCGGTCGGAGGGACGTTGTTTCTTGGGCTGTTCGTGTGCCATGGCGGTGGTGGTGGCCGCTTACACGGGGCCGGGCAGCGGGATCAGATGGTGAAACCGAATTCGGGCGTTGGTGATCGCAGAATCTGTTACTTGACTGGAACGTCCAGTTGAGTATGGGTTAATCTCTTGAGCTGGATTTCAATGTATGTCCGTTTGGGGGTTGTTGTTGTTAGAGAGTGACGGAATCGGAGGGGCGTGACCATGAGGGGGAATGATGTTTACAACCACTATCCCTACAACATGATGTAACCCGTCTACCATCACTTTCGCGCGCAATCACATGGCTTTGCGACAACCAGAAGCCTTATATCGGAGTATCAAATCCATCCCAAATCGTATATCACCATAAATGACGCAGTAAATTGGGCTTTAGGGGTTGGTCCGGCATAGTGTCCTGTCGTGCGGTGTCATTGCGACCATAAGAGGGGTAGATAGGGTGTCAACTAACAACAAGCGGTTGTATAGTGTAGCGGTTATCACTCCGGATTCTGAATCCCCTCTGAACATTCCGGCAACCCCGGTTCGATTCCGGGTACGACCTCTTTTTGACACTTTTTCTTTTACTTTCTTTCTTTTTGCGTCGCCAAGCTTGAGGCCTTTTTCTTAAGCTGGGATTTCTTCAACCGCACAACAACGAGGTTGTATAGTGTAGCGGTTATCACTCCGGCAAACCCGGTTCGATTCCGTGTACGACCTGATCTTTTGCATTTTTGTTTTCGTGACAAGCGTTTCTTTGCTTCCAACAAAACAGCCAAAATTTCAGGAAGAACAAGATTATCACACGCGAGAACAACATATAATTCCGCCTGGGCAAGGGCAAGACGAAGAACATAAGAGGCAAGATGCATCAACACTTTTTGCTGCAAGAAAGGGAAGATGGTGATTAAAAACCGTAACTTGTCAACGATCATCCAGAATGAAGAGCTCTTGACATCTGACCCAAGACTTAAGCAACAAAAAGAAGAATCAGTTGCACAACATTTCGCCAGCTAACAATCTGAAGTTTGAAAAAAAAGAAAAAAAGGTAGGTCGTACCCGGAATCGAACCGGGGTTGCCGGAATGTTCTGAAGACATCAGAATCCGGAGTGATAACCGCTACACTATACAACCTTCACAGGCGGGTGATGATTGCTCACTGCTGAGCTGCGTGCTGGGAGTGTGTCTTTATCAACCCATGTATGCCCTAATCAAGGTGGAGATCGGGCATGTAGTGGACTTGTGCTCCGGACGGGACCCTGGGTGCCTGGAAACGACGAGGCCGGGATGGCCCGCTCCGGAGGGCGGAGACTCCACAGGGGTTGGAGATGGGGACGTCATGGGCGAAGCTGTCGCAACGAGGATGCCTGTTGAGCAACGTGTGTATGTAAAAGATCTGGTATTTAGTGAGCACATTGTACCCTGTGCTTCCGCGACTGACGGCCATCATCATGTATACTGTCCTTGCTGGCCACTTGGCAGCTACGGCTCGGCGAAGACAAAGCCAGAGCCGCGCAAGCGTACCATGAGTCTTCGCCCAACCGGGAAGCTTCTGCATCCCTGTGCAACAAAGAATCAGTTGCACCCAGGCGCAGGTTCGGCAGACAACCGGGTAGTGTAGCCGATATTGTCTGATGGCTGTCATCCCGTCTTTCAGCTTTGACTATCCGTTCCCAGTTCCGGGCGAGTCTAGAGGCGCCACTAGGGCCTGGAACAGAAGCCACGGGTATACCCTTCCGAGCCGCCCGCGTGGGTTTCTCGAAGCCGGCACGGGTTGATCATGTCTCTCATATTTTATGGATAGCAAATAAAAATCTGTCTCGAAAGACCCGGAGGAGGTTGCATGGCAGTTTCGCACTGGTATACGTGCGACTGTGACACGGGCTTGGCAGTGGTTCTTCAGCTCTTGCGACTCGGGATGGGGCCGTGTTTCATATTTTCGTGGCGGCGTATGTAGAGGTTTCGGTCGTCGAGCTTCGATGATATGTACCGGGAAGCCGTAGCCAAATGTAGCGACGATTCTCGGTCGGCACCGTGATTGTGTACTGGTATGGATCATGGTCATGGCTGCGATTGTGGCTGTCGAGGTAGATAGCGTAAGGGTATGCCGGGCCTGGAGAGCAACCATTGGAACGCGATATCGGGCCAATATACTTTGACAATAACAGTCTGTTTAGACGAGCATGATGTCAGCAGTTGCTCGGTCATGACCGGGTAGCTCTAGGGAGAGGCATTGAGTCCCGAGAAAGACTTCTCGATAATTGGCAGTGATTGTAGTCGGGTGATGTTGCTGGTCAGTCTGGTCGGCGGTCGCCAATCCCTTGCATCCGGGACGCGGATCACCGTTGATGCCCCGGGACGAAGGCCATCATCAGATGGTCGAGCCTTGCGCCCAAGTGACCGGGGAGGGGGGAAAGACGTTACGATTTGCGACTGGAGATTGGGCTTCTGGGCTGAAGGTAGCGAATGTTCGAGGAATGGAAGCGATAGGGAGGACAAGCCGAGCGAACAAACGAATTGCAATCGACAGGAGAGCAACACTGAAACCGCGACGAAGCTCCAGGGAACAGACAGGGTAGGCACTTGGCAGGGCAGAGGCAGGCAGTGACTGGTCGATGAGTGGTCAGAACAGGTGGGGGGACCCTCTCGTGCATGTCAAATGTGCGACAGGGGCACGATAAGCGGAGGACCCACTATAAAATGCGCATCAACCAGGAACCAACGCCAAGGAACGGCGAAGCTGTGGAGACACATTTCGAGAAACACAGCACGGACCTCTCTCATCGTGTGATGGACCATGGAAAAAAAAGGGAGGTGTCTGAGATCAAACAATGGTCGTTGTTGTTGCTGTTGACATCATGATCTCGAGAATGACTAGATAAAAGGGCATTGGGATGGCTAGTGTCCGGTGATATCAGATCGTCATCCTGGGCTGATCGGGTTCTACATCCATCCTGGTCTCGGGCGCCAGTCTTGGGGACTTGGATAAGGATGAAGGACATCAAAGTGAGGGAAGAGGGAGGGATGCCAGGATTCGAGATTAATTGCCCCCGAGAATGTCACTTGCATTGGGCCCTACCATGGAGCTGAGAACTGTGACAGTCCCCGGACATGTTCGTGGTTTCGACGGCAAGCCACGTTGGATGTGGTAGTGCTAGAGAGCTGGCCTCCTCTGTCCACGATAGTATCTTTGCTCTCAGCAGAAGACCAAACGCAAATTTGAGTCTGTCTAGGTAGAGATTGTGGCTGTGGTTCTCTAGCGTCCAAGACAGGAATCACGGGGATCTGGGAATCTGGGTGATGTAGTGTATTGGGCTCTCCTCCTGTAAGGTACCGGTATTTCCCTTCTGTCGCGACCTGACATGATTGCTTTTTCCGAGTCAATGAATTTCCCACATCCATCACTTTCATCCCGTTATGGTTCACAAGCCAGGGGCCGCTGTCACCATCATCGGCTGAATCTACCCAGTCAAAGTCAAGACGACATGCGCCAAAGAAGCAGTCACAACATTGACAGTTCTCGTCACCTTTCAGCTTGTCCGACGTGCACCTGTTGTGTTTGTGTAATGTAATGCCTGAGTTGTTGTACTTTACAAGTTCAAGTGTTTAAACCCCTTTCGTGACCCCTGTCGCCAATCTGGACCTTCAGTGGACTTTTAGTGCTCTTAGCGCATTGCGGTAAAATTGGGTACGTGGCCGGGCACCTCTGCGGCACCACTCACAAAGGGAATCTTTGCAGCTTCAACCTTGCGCAGCAATTGCGAAGTCCAGTCGCTCATTCGATTCTCAACCCAGTTCCAACCACGAAACCCACGACTCGACGACGAGCCCACGTCCAAGCTCCTGTCCTCAGCACATCCAGGACCCTCAATCCCCAACCGAATACGCTCGCTTCGTTCTACAGAGAGAGAGGCACTAGCCCGTCTCCTTTCACACACCTCATCATCAGACACCCAGACAGGAGGGACCCGGCTGAGAGCAGCAGCCGCAGGTCCGGACGAACCACTCAGTCAGTCACCCATCAGTCCCTTGGATCCAGAGGTTCTCTGTGTATCTCGAAACCCTTCAGCTTAGCTGACCTCTCACGAGTCCAACCAGACAGTCAACCACGACACATTCCATACCCCGATACCGACCCCGATTTCTATCTCTTAATCGTAAACCCTAATACCGGACACGGCTCAGTCCCAATACGTTCGCTACAGAACACCTCGCACGCGACCACCGTATCGAGACGAACCGACCGACCGATCGACCGACCGACTCAGTCTCTACTAGGAAAAGCTGAGCTGAGCTCCAGGTTCCTAGCTCAACACACCCGCGAAGGCGACGGCGACATCTACAGCTATCCTCTTGTCGCAGTATCCACCACCCACCAGATAGCTCGAGACATAGATGCCTTTTACCTGGCCAACACAGTCAAGATGCCCTGGCAACCACTGCCCCGAATTGCCTTCGCCGTAGCTACATACCCCTTCACTGCCTCCAGCGCGGCCGACCTCCCTCTCGAAATCGGCGACGAGCTATACATCATCGAAGAGACACCCGATGGAAACTGGTTGAGAGGCTACCTGGTCGCCCCTCCAAGTCTGCTTGCCGGCCTGACCAGTGTCAAGGGCCAGACATTAGAGGCTCGCGTCTTCAGCGGCATCTTCCCCCGCAGCTGTGTCGAGGTACGCGAAGTGCTGGGCGAGAGTGACGAGACTGACGACAGCGAGCCCGACAATGGAGATCCAAATGGAGAGAAGAAGGAGAGAAGGAGCAAAAGGGTGACAAAAGAAGGCCGATTGTCCGTTCCCGTAAAACGCGACCCCAATGCGCCTCGACCACCCGCTCCCGTGCCCATGCTCAAGATTGGCGACGAGACACCCACTTCGGCTGCCGAACCCCTCATTGATGAGATCGCATCCTGCCTCCGCGAATGGCATTCAACAAACCTCCACGGGCTCCTTCTCTCTCGACAGTACGAAAAGCTCGACACTCTCTCCAAGCTGATTACGAGCCTCAACCTCTCCCGACAGCAGTTTCTACATAATGTCCTCACTACTTGGGAATACGAAAACCTACGGGAAAAGACGGTTTGGGATCTGGTCCGTGTCAACAAGCTCTGTGGAGGAGAGGTTATTGTGCGCGACCCAAGTGCCCGTGGCCGTGTCATGACGGGCGATGATTCTGTCGTGGAAATAACCCAACTGCAGTCCGTCATGAGCCTGCTGGACGAGCCTCCGACGACCACACCCGAGTTGACGGCCTTGCACCATTTGATGGTGGACATCAAGTGCTTTGCCGGCGCATCCAACGAGTCGACAACCCTGGTTCTCTACCTTGCAACCAAAGCACCCGGAGGAACAGTGACGCCTCTGTCGGAGAGCTACATAGTAGACGTGCCCGCTGGCGGACAACTAACCAACCTAGCGCGGACCTCACAGATACGCACGCTTTTCTCCGATCTCTCGTCTGCCGACATTGGTGATGTACCGTCCTCCAAGTCCGAGTTGTTGTTGATCGTCAAAATTCGGGCACCTCAGCCAGTTGTAGCAGCTAAGCCGAATTCCCGATCAGGCGCGCCCTCGAATAGCTCGCCGCAGTTATCATCCAAGGAGTCAAAACCACCCCTGGCGTCTGGGAACAAGGCCTTGCGTAGGAGCATGGTTTGGGCCAACAAGAACACCCGGGGCGCCTTTACCAGAAAGAACTCGGACCTTGAGGCGTTGTCGGAGCAGGCCGAAGAGCAGCAGCTCAGCAATGAAGCTCTTGAAAGCAGGGACGGAGGACCACCGAGTACGGCTAACTCGAGGGCAGGTCGTCCTTCGGTGGACGGCCAATCTCCACCGACTACCGCCGACAGGACGGTCGGTGTTGGAGTGCTCAAGCTGAACTCGGTCATGAAGCAGCAGGGCGAAGAGGTCGAACATGTGGTCAACATTTGGGCGCCTTGCTCCAAGTTCCCGTCGGACAGACATGGTGATAGCGAGGAATGGGACCCACTAATAAAGGAGATATGCGACAGCAGATCAGGGCATTACGAAAGATCGAGGAGAGCAGAAAGGTTACAGATACGACTTCGGTCCTTCAACAACCCGGACGCCGATGCCCTCATCAAGATGACGCCTACGATTTTGTCTGGGATCTGCAAGACCAACAAGATGGGTTTCTCTGGAGCGCCTACCAAGCCACGATCGGACATCTATGTCACCATTGACGAAGCTACCTTGACCCGACAGACACTGCTGTCCCGGTACGGAGCCAGCGCGACATCGCTCCCCAGCAGTATCCACGGCACCAACTTCCAGATAACCCTCGAGGTACGCCGGGCAAATGGCGAACGCATCGACTACTGCATATATCCCTCCTCCAAAAACGAAGGCCTGAGCGTATGGAGATCAACAGCCGTCGACCGTGGAGACCCGTGGAAGCAGATCATCAAGCTCGTTCTTGCTCCCCAGGATGTCCATCAGTCACATATCGTCATGTACCTCTCCGATGCGCCAAATCCTCCGTTCGCTGTGGCATACCTGCCTCTATGGGACCAGCAGGCGTTCATCCATGATGGTTCCCACAATCTGTTGCTGTACAAAATGGATGAGAACACGTCGAGCGCCCAAGCACCTGCAGGAGGCAAGGGCGGATACCTGAGTTTGCCTTTCGCCTCCAACTTCCGCGATGAGCATGCCGAGGTGACTGGTCCGCTGGCTGCTTTGCGCATCGATACATATCTGTGCAGCACGAGGTTCTCCCAGGACAAGGTCGTGCTGGGCCTGTTGAAGGGCAAGGACTTGCCTCAGGGAGAGGTACCTGACATCTTGAAGGCATTCATCTTCGTTCCCGAGATCGAGGTTGTCAAGTTGTTGAACGATGTTTTGGATGCCCTCTTTGGCATTCTTGTCCATTACACCGGGAATGACGACCTCGAAGACCTCGTCTTCACTGCCTTGGTCAGAGTGCTGGACATTGTTCATGACAGGCGCTTTAACCTCGCTCCTCTTGTCGACCAGTATGCAGAAACTCGGTTCAATTACCCATTCGCCACGCCCTGTCTCGTCAGGTCCTTCACCAGGCTATTGTCAAAACCAACAGAGCCCGAGACAGCACGGAAGCTGCGCGCCACTTTTAAGGTTGTACGGCACATCCTCAAGTTCATTACCCATGCCAGGGGCCAGCAAAAGGAAAAGGAGGCTGGGATAGGGATCACCACCTCCAACCCCGGCTTCACGCGCCACCTGCGCACCATCTTCAAAGCCCTCGATGCTTTGATGCGCAACCAGGCACCTGTCTTGGTGGGCAGCCAAACGCTCGCCGTCCAACATTTCCACACGTGGCTGCCCGAACTCACCGGCTTATTGACAACCGAGGAGATCCTCCATATCGCCATCGACTTCATGGACTCTTGCTCCTCCGTCAAGGGTAAGCTCGTGCTCTACAAGCTGGTCCTCATCATCAACTACTCCAAGCTCGACATCTTTTCGCACCCAGAGCAGCGGTCCGCCCTGAGCGCTAATACCGTGAGGTGGATTGCGCCGCACTGGGGGCATACCGACGAGGTGACGGAGCAATGGAAGGAACAGGTGCGACTGTGCTGCGCGGTGCTTGCCAGCCAGGTTGAGCATCTCGGCCCGGAGATCCCCGATTACATCCCCAAGATCATCCAGTCTTACCTCGCCATCCAGGCTGCCGAGAAAACACCAAAGAACCGTTTGTCGCTTCTGTTCCCCACATCGTACCCCTTCCCTGCGAAGCCGACTGCCGAAGAGGTGGTCTTCGACGAAGCCCTCATCGAGCTCTCTGCCGTTTTGTCAGCACTCTCCAACTCCCCCAGCGGCATGCAACTGGAGCTGGCGGAAGACGATCTCAACATCATCATCGAGAACTGCCTCCGCGTACACATGAGCATCTTGCAAGGCGAGACATTCCCCTCCAACTGGCTGAGCGTGCATATCTTCCATCACAAGTCGACCATGCGGACGCTGCAATATCTTGCCACTTTGTTGCTCGAGTCGTTCCTCCCGCATCCGGATGAGGCAGAGAACTTTGATACCGAGCTGTGGAAGATGTTCTTCACTACGCTGCTTAAGCTGGTTGGGAGCCCCTCGCTGGCGCTGGAGACGTTCCCGGAGCAAAAGAGGAGAGCGGTTTGGAAGATTGCGGGCGATGTGCGAGAGCATGGAGCTGATCTGCTGAGGAAGACCTGGGAGGCTATTGGGTGGGAGACGAGCCTGGAGGAGCGGGCACGGTACGGGCTGTCTAAGATGGGCGGTTATCAGGTGCAGTATGTGCCTACGCTTGTTGGGCCCATTGTTGAGCTTTGTCTGAGTGTGCATGAGGGTCTCCGGAGGATGGCTGTAGAGGTTCTGCAGACCATGATTGTCAGCGAGTGGACACTGAGCGAGGATTTGTCTGTTATTCAGACGGAGATCATCGACTGTCTTGATGGCTACTTTAAGGAAAAGCCATTGACAGAGAGTATCCTCCAGAAGCTGTTTGTGAGCGAGCTGCTGGACCGCTTCGAACCCCTCTCCAAGATCCCAGATGAGCCGTTGTACACTGCCATCCGCGAGCTGATGGGCACAGTCGACGAGTTCCTCGATTTGCTGGTTGCCGTCCACAGCGGTGACGGCTCAGGCGAAGCCTCCAACCTCATTCATCGCCTCCGCCTCATGGAGTTCCTCCGCGACATGCAAAAGGAGGAAATCTTCATCCGCTACGTCCACCAGCTTGCCAGCCTCCAAGCCTCAGCGCGGAACCACACCGAAGCTGGGCTCGCTCTGCGCCTACACGCCGACCTCTACGACTGGGACCCTCTCAAAACCACACCCGCTCTCGACGATCCTTCCTTCCCAGCGCAATCCCACTTTGAGCGCAAGGAGCGCATCTACTTCGACATGATTAAGCACTTCGAAGACGGGCACGCCTGGTCCTGCGCCCTCGCTGCCTACAAAGAGCTCCAAGCCCAGTACGAGTCCAACGTCTTCGACTTCGCTAAACTCGCCCGTACGCAGCGCGCCATTGCCACCGTGTACGAGACCATCGCGCACAAGACCGACAAGCTCATCCCCAAGTACTTCAAAGCCGTCTACAAGGGTCTCGGCTTCCCTCCTTCTGTGCGCGACAAGGCTTTTGTCTTCGAGGGCGCATCCCCTACCGAACGTACGGCTGGATTCACCGACCGCATGCAAGAGATGTATCCCTCTGCTCAGATCATCACCCCTTCTCATGACCGTGACACTGCAGAGTACGATGTCGAAGGCCAATTCCTGATCATATCAGCCATTTCTCCCCACCGCGACCTCACGCATACCGTCTTCCAGCGCGCTCGCGTCCCGCAAATCATCCGCGACTATCTTATCTCTTCCAGTCCTCAAACGTTCAGCGTCAGCACCAAGAGAGACACCAACGGGGATGTGAGGGATCATTACGCCGAGAAGACAATCTACACCACCGCTGAACCTTTCCCAACCATACTCAAACGGAGCGAGATTGTTGAAATCAAGCATGTGAGGTTGACGGCAAAGGAAACGGCACTGGAAAGGATCGTCAGAAAAACGGGAGAGATGACGGCTGTTGAGAAGAAGGTTGCAGAAGGACAAGCACAAGGGGGTGAGGGAAGTGACGAGGCTACGGTGATGTTGTTGGTTGATGCGGTCAGCATCAGTGTGAACCCGGAGAGCGAAGCGAGTGTGAGTAGGTACCGAGAGCTGATTCCTGGAATGGGGAGCACGACGCCAATCACGATAAAATGCGGGAGTGATGAGGACGAGGACGGGGAAGACGGTCCCCCAGAGATTGATGCCCAAGAAAATGCCATCAAGATGGCGTTGGTGGATCACGCAATTATGATCAAGAGGTGTTTGGCGACTTTTGCGAAGAGCCCCAGGGAGGTGGTGAGGAAACATGGGGAAGATTTGCAGAAGTGTAAGTTCCCTTTTTGCTACCATCGTGCTGGACGATGTGGTGCTAACCAAGACAGTCTTCGAACAAACCTTCGCCCCCGAAATCGCAATCTTCACACCCCCACCCGTCCGCTCTCCCCATCCTTCTCCCGGCAGCGACCGCACCGGCGGTATCACTCCCTCTCCAACCTGGCCACGATCACCAGGGCCTTCAGCTTTCGGTTCCTCAACCGGTCTTGGCATCTCCGGAAACGCTCAAGGCCATGCTCACACCGCAAGCGAAGCAGCAGATGTTCTAGGCGAAATTGTTGTCAGCACCGGGATTTCCCAACCCGTTTCCCTACGACAAGGACGCGGTGCAAGGCTGAGTTTCTTGGGAGGGAGGAAGAAGGATGGGAACTCCCCCACGGCTCATCAGTTATCATCAACCGGTTCCATCCCCCACCTACTGAACGGTAGCGACCACAACCTCGCCAACAGGTCCAAATCCCACGAGGACATCAACGCTGGATCAGCATCAGCAACGGTGATGAACACGCCCACTACCAATGGCGACCGAAGCCCCTCTGCCCCTAGCAATGTAATTCAAAGCAGGAAAGAGCAGCAGCAGCAGCCAATTGAGAACACAAAAGAGGGGTACGGGTCGATAGGGAAAGCGAACCGCCGCTCCTTCCWTCGCGGTTTCAGCTCTTCCGATAAGGTTCACCTCGTCAACGCTATTAACGGCGTGACTGAGAGTGTTGGTGGAAACACGGACTGGCAGACGGAGTACTCATCCCCCTCTCTTTCTCAGCCCAACTTGCAGTCACCCTCACAATCGCAATCCGACCAGCTTGACCGAGAAAGGGAACGTGGGGCGGCGGCAGCAGCGCTGAACGGTGTGTCTGTCAATGGATATGGAAAGAAGGAGAAGAAGAGCAAGAAAGACAAGGAGGACAAGGAGGAGGACAAGGACTTGAGGGAGTTGAAAGACAAGTTCCACAACGGCAGTGCGAGTGTCAAGAAAAGGCTGAGCATGCTGAAGTTGGGGAACATGAAGAAGAGTGGGAAGGGGGATGGAAAGATGGGGGCGCTGGATGAGGAATAGTGTCCTGCGTCTGCCACCGTTGGGTACGATGAGCATTTTCCCGGGTGGGATCATTGTCAGCCTTGTCCGCCACGTCCGCCTCGCCATCCGCTTCGTGAGCGCCGGGCTGGAGAAGGGTTTATTTGAAGGACCAACCCCAGACTCGTGCTCTTATATATAAGATACAGCTCATGCTGTCAACGCAACACGGCTTCGTTTCTCTCGGTTTAGGATAACATATGGCATTGGGGGCTCAAGGAGGGAGGTTGCGTTCTTTTGTTTTCTTTCATTCTGGTTCATCACGTCTGCGCTTCAGGATATTTCATGGGACATTTCACTCCGACGTACTATCTTCTATCATCATCATGTTCCGCACTACACGCTTCATCAATCATAATCTCCTTCATCTTCATCTTGTCAATT